>JAYMFW010149389.1:0-19177 GCA_036785005.1 Tubulanus punctatus | reverse complement strand
TCCGAAATTTGAAAAGGGCACTTGAAAAATCTGAGTTACTTACGTAAGTCACGTAAGTCACCCTGGATCCGCCCCTGAACAGTTTACTTTATATGACAATTTGTCATACAGTTATCGATCCACTTGAGCCAGTCTTTTACCTCAGACTTAATATTCCATCCCACTGCAATTCTAAATGAATTCACCCCATTTAGCGTGGATGTTTTCAAATGCTTTGGACAATTCTGGTTCAGAGGAATTTGAGGTCTGCAGAGTGTACTGTATGATTATTCATTATGATGAGGTTCCAATGAAAATAATTTCCAAACAACTCTTTACTTGTTACTACATGGTTTTCAAGACATATAGCTTACATCCCAATTTCTGTAATCACCAATCGATTCCATGCGCGTCTTCGTTTTGCCATCAATTCCACAAACATAAAACTGCAAATGAAAAGGCAAAATCTTTTGAATACACAGTTTACCGTTAATCAATATAGTTAAAATCTCTGGTTTTCATTCCCAAACCTAAAGACCTCTTTTTTGAATTATTGTGAATTCTTAAAGTTCAATTTCCATAAGCCATATGAGTTTACTATGTCATTAAGAGTTTTTTCGGAGGTAAGCATCGAGTACCAGCCGCTAAAAATTAAGGAGTCTCTCCAATAAAACATAAGCAAAATAGTTATTTTGGGCGGTAAGATAATGCTTTTGATGAAGGTAGAATTTACTTCATACTTCCTCTTAATGACACCACTGTTTACCCATATGAATTTCAACATCACAAACAATAGGTATCAAATAGAAATTGATAATCATCGAAGTACCAACCTGCAGAGGGTCTGTAGCTCTTCTGTTGACTGAGTAACATCTTTGTATTTGCACTGTTAATGAATTTACTGCCTGTTGAAAAAGAAATAATGTAAGTAACAAGATTGGCTAGAAGAGCCCCCTCATCAAGACCTACTATAACACTGGCGGTTATGCAATTGATTTTGGGATATAATCTCATCAAATGCTATTATTTTCTTCGAAACTGATAATGAAAATTGATGCCTTGTTTCTCATCAGACAAATTTCTTGAAAGATGCAGCAGGGAAGGGGGGGGGGGTGGGCTTTTTATCATGTAATTCAGGGAGACATTTTTTCATTATGGGCATAATTACATGCAGGGTCATGATCTACGCAAACTGTTTTTCATTTGAATTTACTGTAAGTGACGTAAGATTATCAGACTTAAGATTGTCGAAACTAAGAAGATTTTTATTTTGAACCTGAACTAGACATTATGGCTTTGATGCCTCATTGGCTGGGTCTCTGAAAATGACGAAAAATTAATTCTGAGCACCCGGGTCTACATATCGTATGATATAGGCTAGACAGTTGAATTACTTGCCTGCCTGAGACCTCCAGTATATGAGAAACTAGGCATCATTGGCTCACCTTTTCAGGCATGAGATCGTCAAAGCTACAATCTAATGCTACTCTAAGTCGACAGTTCGAGTCTTTCATGGTGTTACGTCTCAGAGTTTTTCTCGTAGGCCCGAGGTTTTCGCCGCGTTCTCTTGCCTCGGCTCTTTTCTGCTTCAATCGCTCTCTCTCTTCTTTCCTGTAACAAAGAACATTAGCCAATCAGCGATCAGACTTCCGAGTTACTCTCATATGCAGTCTTTACATGATTCACCAACTACGTCTGAGGTCATACCAGTTGTTTAAAAATTGATGAAAATTACTCTATAAAGATTTTTTTAAAACTAGTCAGATCTTTCTTATATTATGCTTTTCTAGAATGCAGACACTTGTCGATGATTGCTGAAATTGTGTCGGCGATAGCCTACAACGAAGTCTGAAACTCTAGACTACACTGCCTAAGAATGTCTAGCCTGTATACCAGTGCTCTGGGAAGGCTTTTTTGATTATCAAAGCCCTGGTACAGGGGTTAGCACGTCTGTTTACAGCTTGCTACGATTGTGCGTGTAACGTCGTCGCGTCATGTCGTCACGAAGGAATAAAACATGTAGTTTGAAAGTACATTTGTACCTAGAACTGCATTATGTGACAAGTGGATATTATTTTCTAACTTGTACCGTTAAAAAAGTTGTTTTGTAACTGAAAATAGTAAATAAATGTAATGCGCTCGAGGCGCGCGTAATTGTATCTGCTTGCAGGTAACTTTGATAACTAGGTACCATACTGAAGGTGAAACGACGGCACACCAAATATTTCCAGCCGTCGCGCAAACGATAGTTTTCCGTTTTCCTTGTTCAATTTTAATCAAATCAAGATCATACGTAATCAAATCTCTGTCCCCACATAGGATTAACATAGTCACTCAGCAGAGCCACGTAGTGAAGCCACATAAAAATAACATGATATTCAAGCTGTAACGAGCACAAACCTACGAGTTAGACCGAATTTCCTAATAACGATTTCAAGTCAAAGAATTCCGCGCATTTGACTACGCATGCGCACTAAATATAGCTCTGTCTGCAGTTTTCAGAAAAGACATTTTAAAAAATCAAATTGAATTGGTTGGAAAAATAGTTCATACACGCGTTTTTAGTTTTTTTCTTTTATCACGCTGACATATTATCGGCATTTATTATGACAGATAAGAATTGACCACTGAATGCATACATTTGACTTATTTTATTTTGCCAAACTTTTCGTTTTATGGGTCTGTCTTTTATATGAGATGTGACGACGTGACGCGACGACGTGACACGTACAATCGTAGCAAGCCTCTGCTTACAGTAGAATAGATTTGCAGTTCAAACCCCAAGCAGATACAGTGTGTGGGGACACATTCAAAGACCTGCTCACCGAGCGTTAAATGCTACTATACTATTGTATACTATACTAAAAAACCGGCTTTAAGATTATCATAAAAGACTTCCCGGAGCACTGCTGGTTAGCCTACAGGCTTAATCATGACAACATAACATTTTCCACAATCCAGTTACCTTTTGATTGGACGAAGTTTTTCAAATTTCTTCTTTTTTTCTAGTCTTTTTAGTTGCTTTTTTGACAGCTTCACTTGACCAGATGTACTATCAGCATTATCGCAGACTGGGGCGCTGTGACTTTCCTGAGCACTACCCACAACAATAGGTCCTTGATCCCGATCATTGCCTGTAGGCCCATTATTATTTGACCTGTCTTCATCTTCAGACATTCGTTCATTTGATGATGAAGTGTTCAACGACATCTTTGTTTATAATAGCAATAGCACAACTTACAACTAACAGACAGACAGAGGTGCGAAAATCTGCTTCTTAAAAATCAAATTTGGACTTTTAAGACTCTTTCAAGGCTTTAAAATACGTTTAATAGTGCGATGGATTTAATGCACGAAAATGTGCAATGCCCATGGTCTACGGCCTTGAACGAGATGGACTATTTGCCCAATGAAAACTATTTTAGTTGTTTACGCCGACCAAAGTACCCAATTATAATTACCTAAATAATCGACACAGATTTTTTTTGAATCCTCTTGCTATATTCTTAACTTTAAAGCCAAAGAATTGATGCATTGTTTATGTGAGTGGGGGACCAAATTAAAGCAGACTAAATATCATGTCAATTTCAATTAGCCATTGGCACCAGTTTATTTATCAAAGTGATGAGAAACAAAACCCAAATTTCAGTCTTCCATAAATAAGCTCCCTTCGCAGCATTTCATTGACTGAAACATCGAAATGAAGTGATAAGGCAGAGTGTCTAGTGCCACAAACCAGTACTTCGAAATTCAAATTTCCTCTCATGAACACACCAAAGTCGAAAAAGAATTTTCATCGGATGCAAGACTTTCCACAATTTAAAAACACAGAATTGCTCCATATTTCGTGAAAATATATTTTATTATGTCATTCTTGAAACAAGTAATTTTTCAGTGATCGCACAAATTGTGATTGAACAGAAAACAGTTAATTCTAAACATTAATGATTCCACAATTCTTAATCAAAACTTTATCTTCACATATGTTCAACATGGCTTCTTAATTTGACAACAATTTGCCAAAGTATTTTTGACATAAAAAGTATTGAGCATTTGTAGAAAAAATATAGAACCTTACAAAAATAACCAATTCATTCGTACAAAAAAACTCACATTCAAATTCAAATATACAAAATATTGCATTCTATGATAAATTGCTTTGAAAAATTTCATAAATCAAGTTGTAAATGCTGTGAAATGCTGTGAACTAGAAAGACAAATAAGCAACTCGCAAATCAACTCGGAAAATGCACTAACAAGATGCATGCAATAGCATTGATTTTTTGGCTTTTAGTTCTCATAGAGTTTACTCTATAATATGGTATTTGCTGCATGTTTCATAGGGCTTACTGCCCTTCAAAAAGCCCTTACAGAGAACAATGACCCCCTCGCACCTGAAGACCCTGAGATGGAACATTTTCATCTGTTTTCCATTTCAGAACTTCGATCATCAAACGAAATTGAACATTTACGTTTGACAGACGGATTCCGATCGGTCGCCCGGCGCTGAGGAATCGCTGGTGTATTCAGCGAACCCTGCAGCCTCATTCCTGGTACATTATGCCGACCCGAACTATCGCTCCCATTGTTATTATCATTAGGCGTGAATGTGACTTCCGAAAGTTCTTGCAATATTTCTGAGTCCTCTTCCGGCTCCGGTGACCAGTTTATCGACGCACGACTCGTTTCCATAGAAACGGGAGTCGCTGCGTATGAGGTCGAAGCTGCCGCAGAAATCGTCCGCGTTGACTGACAACCGCGGTGGATATTGAACGACTGTGATTGGTCAGTTTCGCTAGTCGATGCTGATTGGACAGATATTATATCGGAATGTTCGTCGTTGTTATTACGGTTTTGAGATCGCAGGGTTTGGAATGTTGTTGTTGTTGTCGTGGTAACCTGAGATTGTTGTCTTTTATTACTGAGATCGATCAATGGGTCCTCTTCTGAAAATAAATGAAACAAGATGATTTAAAATATAGTGTCAACTACAACCATGACGGATATATTTAAAAGTTTTATAGTTATGAATAAGTAATTCTCCAATCATGGGATTTGTAGTGGGAGAAACCCATTGGAAAATATGCATCCATCCCCTGCGATGGTATAAATCGATAAAAATCATAGTAAAAATGTCAAGTTCGTCAGGGGAAAAATTAAAGAAATCAGAGAAAATCCTCAGGGACTATAGTAACTTGTAGATTTATAAATACGAAAGCAGAGCTGTCAACCTTGGAAAATGACCAGGAGGGACAAAATACACATTATAGTGGGACACTTATTGGAAATGTGAAGAATTCAGCAAAAATTGTGGAGGGTCAAATCACTTCCATAAATGCAAAATAGGGATTTTCCAACTAAAATAGGAACAGTTGGAAGGTCTGCAAAAAGGCAATGAAATTTACCATCATATTCCATCATAGAGGATGATGTCTCATCTTCCCGGTCCGCCTCATATCCCGATATCGTCGATTCATTAAATCTGCTGTTGTTGTGATGTACTGAAGAGATCGGACTATCAGCTGACATAGAACACCTATATAATATACGGAGAAAACACCTTCAATATTACATGGTCATGATAACTGATATGAATAATTTTGTTATGAATCTAGACAATCTACAGGGTGACCACAAAGCCTCAAGTTGCAAATTCCCTGTGTTTTCCCTGTATTCTCCCTGTCGAACCAAAACTTTCCCTGTGTTCTGCTGAGGAGCAGAATGAAGCCAAAGTGTGTATCGGAAGTAATTTTTCTAACTATAAGGGATCGGTAACACAAAAAGTGGTTGGATTTGACCAAACATGTCCTAAATCTATCCATAGTCAGATTCTGTAGTCATCAACGGGCAGAAAAATACAAAAAACCTATTTGCGGAAAAATGCGCGAAAATCACATAAACCATTTCCCTGTGTTTTCCAGAGTTTTATCAAATTCCCTGGGAAAAATCGCTTCCCTGTGTTTTCCCTGTTTTCCAGAGTTGTGGTCACCCTGATCTATCTGCTAAAAATAGCCTCATACAGAGTCCCTGCACTCATCATAGAAGGATATTCCATGACTTTCCATGACATATTTCATGAATTTTCCATGATTTCGAGGACTGGAATTCCAATTTTTTCAAAATCCATGAATTCCAGGATTCCATGAACTGTGAGAACCCTGAAAACACTGATCATCTAAAAATACTTACATAGAATATAATTCATTCTTACAGAACAAGCGCTCGTTGACCCCGGTTACGAGAGAAAACAATTCATCGAATTTCATCATCGGGATTTCACTGACGCTACTCAGTGACTCATCGGCGTATCGCTGCTTCACGGCTCGCAATTCGAACGATCGATGATCGACCATTTTACCGGCAAAACTGATTTAAGAAAAACAAAAAAATGTAACTGGGTTAGTAACAATAAGGCTGTTAGAAAGGTTAGCACATGTGAGCACCTTTTTCTGTCAAAAGTTAGCACTTTTTCATGATCCTGAGATAAATACTGATTGATAATTTACAATATTGTAAGTGGACAGCTTATAATGTAGGAATCAATGTGGTTCCTCTAATTATACTGTAGTAGGAAGGTGGCTCGTCAGTGTAATTGAGAGTCAACCACCGCCTATACAAAAGGACAGGGAAATAATTTTTCAGAAAAAGTTTCTTGAGACACTTACCAGTAGGCCAAAAAAGTAAGCACTTTTAAGACTTCATGAAAATTAAGCACTTGTTAGGGTCCTTACTTATTTTTTTTCCAAAAGTTAGCACTTTGGAGACCCACTACAAACCCTGTGTAATGTGAATTACAGTATACATTGCTGAGATTTAAGCAAGGGCCAGGGAATGGGGATTTTCCCTGTTAAACATGAAATAAGTCATAATGAAAATCTAACGATCTCAACTTTAATGAAGACAAATGTTATTCCTGAGTACATCATTTTAACCGCATCGGTTCTGAAAACACCTCAGTACCTGATGATGACCTCCAGTATAAAAATTTATTTTCTTTGCTAAAAATAACTTATAATCAAAATCAATTTAATGTTCTTACCATCTTTGATGAATGTGGATCACACATTTCGACAGGTCTCGGATAGAAAAGCCGGAAAATTCTTGAAGCTTGTTCGACCAAATGCAATCTAAAGTGGAATTAACAAATTGTATAGTTATTTGCCAAACTGGAACCTCGTTACGATGAACCTATTCCCTTAAATTTATGCATAATTCAAGGACTTTTCACAGGGTTTCTCACAGGTCCTCTTTTCTGAAAGTCAATAACTTTTCCATGACTCTGGAGAAAAAAAGCCCGATTATCCAGGATTTCCACGCCTTGAATTCCAATTAATTTACAAATTCCATAACTTTTCCAGGATTCCATGACCTGCAAAAACTCTGAACATTATCTCTTTAGGTAAGGGGTCTATAGAAGAAAGGAACCTACCAGTTTTGAGTATGATATTACTCAGCATCACGGCAGCTCCAGCGAGTAACGACTGTTTATAACATCCCAGTTGACAATGTAACATTATCAGTTCGCAGATGTACTCGACGAGGTGGCGAGATTTCTGACTGAGGTTATCGAGATTCGCGAACAACTCCAAGTAATCGTAGATAGTTAACACCTGTAATGGGATGATTTATGAAAAAGGAAATGTGATAAGAAAAGTAACAAGAGGAGGTGAGTTGAGAATTTCTATTCAGGCCAGAAGTAAACTCCGCCTGCACTGACGCATATTCTTTTGGGGCGCTGATTGGCTACAATATTCACATGCCCCTGTCACAACATCATTTCAAAATGGTTCTGCCCATGAATGCAAACCGTAATGCATTCTGATTGGTCAGATGCTTAATTGATTATTGGATGCCGTACGGGGAAATCACGACCAAAGTAAGCAGCGGTTAGTTCGGTCGATACGATGTAGAGCCGAATGAAACGCTAAGAAGGGAGCTACGAAGGGAGGCAAGTGATCTCTCTCCTCACCTAAACTCAATTGGGCCATTGATGGATTGACAATAGCAGATGGATTATACAATTCTATTGCAACACACCAAGCAGGCAGCCCTATGAGTTGCAATAATCATTCTGTATGTGTGAAATATGAAAAAAACATTTGGAGGCATGGACAAAATTTTTTTTTCAAAAGGAAGACCAAAAGAGGACGTTTTCCATCATTTTCCCAAAAAAACAAACAAATACAACTTTGGAAGACTCTCTTTTCGATCAAGCATACCTGAATCTTTCCTTTTAAAGTAGCTACAACTTCACCCTTCATTCTGACAACATCTTCATACCTGTACGTATCATCAGTTAACCACGCCGCTTCACGAATAGTTATTATATCTTTACCTAAATATCTAAGTACAAGACAAGAGACTGCGTCAGATATACCATTTACTCGATTCAGCATTAAATGACGTTACAAAATTACTTAAATGTTCCACTATTTTCATGTTTCTGTAACAATTCAGCCTAGAACAATGCTTCAGTTTTTAAGAAGTGTTCTGATAACGCTCTTGAGTTCTTAAGTGCTTTCTAATGAAACGTAATCAGATATATAATTATACAGGGCGTCTCAATAAATGGTTTTTAAAATGACTAATTTTTTGTCTTGACTATCTAGAATACATCTTATATAGTTTGGTGGAGAATCAACTGAAGTTAATTGGAAGTCCTAAGCCTTGCCTAAGCCGCTAAATGGCGCCATCTAGCGCCAACAGCTGTGTTTACTATATCACAATGTCCGATGATAAGTAAACTGGCAGCGTTCGGCTAAATACATTTTTAGATTAGGGCTTGCCAATCACTCGCCATATTACCTATTTATTATTCATATGTACGAGAGCAGTCAGTAGCTCCCTAACATTTTCGAAACGACAAGGACTGTGTTTCACTGGTTTGACTAAATTTCATGATTAATGTGTTTATTTGTTCTATAGTTCTCAGGTGGATACAGTCCAGCCAGCCAGTTTTATTTTTAGGGCTTAGAATAAAGAAATTCACTGAGCTTCCGAGATGAGAGCTGGATATTATTCAGGGTTCCTGCATTATTCATAAAAGGAAATTCCATGACTTTCCATGACATATATCATAAATTTTCCAGATTTTCTGCATTATCGTCAATTTCATCTTATTTTCAGAAATATCATCAGTTGATGATATTGATAAAGCAATTCCTTGGTGACATTTTAGATGAAATTCTTTGAATTTTAATAACTTCAGAAATAAACATTCGCAATTCCCTGATATTCAAGGAACACCTGTGAATTCACTGACTTTCCAGGTTTTTAAATGACAACGGGAACCCTGTAATATTAACCCAATAAGTAAACTATGTGTCTTTTGAATATTACTACTAATAATATCGGTCATAATTTCAGCAGACGTACCTCGAGCAGACGACCATGGCGGCGATTCCGACCAACTGTAAACGATCTCGTGACATCTCGTGTAAACCGAGGAACCGATCGACGACGCTGATCGCCACGTGCAACGTACGACTCGAGAATTTCTTCATGCTGGCGACTTCGACCAACCAATCCACCAATATATACCTAAAACACAAAGAAACAAATGCAGAACTAAAACGTGAACCGGACAAAAAGTATTTATTCATATCATATTAGAGGTGACGGTTGGATTATTTCTCAAATATTTCTTATTGTTCTATTCTTCAGATTGAAATCGATACATAAGGGGGGGGGGGGGGGATTGTCCTAGAATCAATTAAAACAGCAGGTGACGATGGATTTCTATTATATTACCGCATATTTTCTAATTGAAAACAAATGCAAAATGTTTTTATTTCTATTTGTTGTAAGTGACGTGGGCTGGATTTTGAAAGTGATGAGAAACACTAATACTAACATATTGACGGTTTTATTTTAGCCTAAATGCACTGTAGGTGGGTTCATATTTTCACAATGGGTTTCCCCCACTACAAATAATATAATCGGATCTGCCAACCTTGGAAAATGTCCGGGAGGGACAAAACACACATATATCACTTTTATAAGAGTCTTTCTATAGAAATGTTTTGCAACAAAGTAGGTCAATCAATGCGACCCCAAAAAAAGGGACAATTGGCAGGATAATTGGGGGAGAAAGGCTGTTAGAAGTTCACCTCGTTGAATGCGTCAGTTCTTTATTTCTCCGATACGATCGATGGATATTCGTGGCAACAGACGAACTCATGAAATTCCGCACGAACGCAGCCGCCTGACTCCGCTGTATCCCGCCGTAGTTATCCGACACGTAATTCTGACACAACGCTAACTGAGCGGGTGTGTATCCGAGATTAGCTATATCTCTCAGTTCCCGCATTATCATCAATTCTTCGGCTCGATCTAGCACCTGATGCGGAAAAACAAGAAATCAAATGTTACAGAGATGAGAATGCCGGAGTTGGAAAAACGCAGAAAAATTGCAAATGTGAAAAATTAGGTAAAATTTAGGAAGGACAATTTTCGGATTTCTAAAGAAATATTTTTGTGGCAAAGAGGGAGAATGAATACAAATAGAGATTGTCCCTCCAAAATAGGGATGGTTTGGTTATAGCTTTTTTTTGGTTATAGTCTGTTTGCTTTCTCATTGGTGTCCTTTAGATATTTTTCAGGAGGTAAGCATGGAGTCACAGGAGGTGAAAATTGAGAAGTCTCTCCAATAAAACAGTAGCATGATAGTTATTTTGGACAGTAAGCTAATGGGAAGGTTAAATTTACTATTCACCTCCTCTTACACCGAGAAGTATAATTCAAGCGTGTACATACTTTTTTCTGATATTTATTCTTCCAGATAGTAAACATGGCCGAGTGCGATCCCTGACTGGCAGCACGTTCTAGGAAACTGTTCATGCGATTTAAACTATCTTCATCGTGGAACAGATTCAGCGTACGACAGACGCACATACAAACGCTGGCATCATTCGTCTGAAATAAACAACAACATAAAAATCAAAATGATTCCCCTATGTACTGGACCCCGTTACTCAAACGTTGTTAAGCACTAACCAGTGGATGAATACCATGACAACAATGAAATTTCCATTGTCGCCATAGTATTTAACCACTGGTTCATGCTAAACAAATTTTGAGGAACTGGGTCAAGGATTTTTAAACTATAATTTGCAGTTTTATCGTATGGGGGTTATAGCACAGTCATCAGGGCAGCGCTGATGTAAGTCCTCATTGAAAATGTAAAGAGCAAAACTACAAACTTAACATGATGTTAAAAAGTATTAATGATTAATATTTCTTATAACAGTTTTGATCACTTAAATTGGTAACTGAAAGTCCATTGTATCTCTGTTGGGCCCCACATATTTGAAAAACTACCCATTTTTCCAAATGAGTGGGGAATAAACAGTTGGCTATAGATGCCTAGATTCCAGCAATCATAATCAGTTTTACATTGAAAATATTTCCCCCAAATATCTATATTCATTGTTTGAAAATACCCATAAAAAACTAATAATCAATGATCACTACCTCGTGTACGTAATTCACCATATTTTTGAAGACGCACTCTTTACAGCAAGCACACGCGTTAGACCAAGGAGGACGGATGAATAACCATGTGAAGGCGTCGATCTTCGGGGTTAAACTTTCGGCGTGACAAAACAATCTCGCGGCTTGGATTCCATTCGCAAAAATCTGTTTGCCTTCAGCGTCGCAGGGCACTGTACGAAATACGGAGTAAAAGTTAAAGGACGATGTCACAATTATCTGAGAAATGGGATTCTAGGACCAAGGTCCCCAGTGCTCCAGATAAGGGGCGTATTTGCGTAAAATACGACTTCAACATCGTGAAATACGCAAAAAAATTCAGAAAGATAATCACACAACCACTCTTAATTTTCCCCTGTAATTGGCTGAATACACAGCGTGTACACTACCAGCTGACTGCGTGCATCAACTTGAGTAATTTACTATTGTGGGAAAACCACGATATGATCAGTCTCCACCAATCGAGGCCGTTGCCAAGGGCAACTGTCAATCACGCCAGTGGCGTTGATAGATAGAGCCGAGAAAGTTAATACAATGTATGAGGTTAGATGAAAGGCCCAGAGAGTTACAAAGTATGAAGTTGTATGAAAATATTTTTACTTTTTACGATGATTAAAAGGAACTTATTATAAAGTAGTATAATATCTTTGAGAGGTCGCGGGCAGACGCTTTTACATACAAGCTTTTTAAATGCAAACTACGTATTCTTAGAATATTGTTTTAGTTACTTTTCAGGAACTGGCAGTGAGTGGTGCAAGCCTAACTCGAATAAACTGAAAATAAAACTTCGTTAAAAAGCAATATCAGTTTCTTTTTTTATTTCTCTGAGTTTTTCGTTTCAATTTCTGCTTTTGGACACTACAGTAATCCGGAGATAACGAAACCATGTGTAATACAATACTTCGTCAGTAAAAAAGGCTGAAAAAATGGATTTTTCAGAGCATCAGGTTATACCTCAGGTGCCAGGAAAATGCATCTCCGGGGTTCTAGGAATTAAAAATTTTCTGGGGATGGGCTCCAAACCCCATTAGGAGACGCGCCTCTGGTGCACTTGCCGACTATGTTGGCTAATATCCTTGAATTTCAAATTGCGCCATGATTGAATTCATTCCTGGCGAGAACACTAATGTAGGTACTGCATATTTTTCATTGAAAATACACATTAAAATGGTGTGACAAGGATTTTTAATCCTTGCTTTCAGGAAATTTGATTAAGGTACACCTTCAGTTTTCATCAAAGGATTGTGTACACCTTCAAGAAAAAAATTATCTGGAGCACTGGGTCCCTACAACTCTTCAAATCCCAAATTTGAGGGTGATTTGATTGAGGGTTCTATGGGGCCATTATGACAAATGGAAATTTTCAAATGGGAAATGTCAAAAACATACAAATACATTTTACAAATACGTTTTTTGAAAATTGTGATGAAAAATTATTTTTGAGCATCGACTCTTCATCATATTTTATGATATTTTCATCATTTAGTCAGTCAGATATTGGTTTTCTCATAGACCACCCAAAAACGGAAGGTATTCCCTTATAATTAAGGTATACCATTCTAAAAATTAGAAATTTTCCAAAACTTTGTTTTATACATGAATATGGGACATTTACAACATTTACAATCGAAATCGAGCCTTCTGGATTCTGTCGGACACAGATTTTAATCATCTGTGAATTAATGTAGCAGGGTTTATAGCAGTAAATCTGATAGAAAAGTAAGCACTTGTAAGCACCTTTTTCTGTCAAAAGTAAGCACTTTTTTTCATGATCCTGAGATAATTACCGACTATCTTATAAACCGGTGCACAGAAAGTTCGATCCAATTTCAGCATTTATTATCTAATTATGCCGTTTCAATGAAGAAAACAATTCAGAATACTGGTAAAGATTATTTTCAATCAGTAATTTACAACCTTCCTCGGGACACTCAGGCAAAAAAGTAAGCACTTTTAATACTTACAGCCTTCATTGTAAAGATACGCCACCCCGAGTTTGATCAAGGCTTGTAGGTTGTTGTGTTTTGCCGCCAGTTCGAAATGTTTGATATTCGAAGATGTCGGCCATTCGTTATCAAAACAAACTGTTTGATACAGCACTGAATTGCTGTCGATCAAATCTCGAAACGCTGGATGTACCTGCAATATACAGAACAAACATTAGCCAAAATGCAATACCATTACAACACACACAGGAATTGACTACTGTAGTTACCGTCACCGACAGTTTTTAATGCAGCACAATATAAGTTCGAATTTCGCATCGCAAAGCAATGAGTTAGGACATCCCCCCACAACATTTAATATTTTTAGCCCGGGCTCCTGAGTCTCGATTTGTAGACCTCCTTCTTGCTCAGACTTTTCAACACACCTCACCCCTCATATGAACTTTTTGCAGAGCCCCCCCCAAATTTGTCATCAACAGCTGGGTTATTAAATGGCTCTTAAGGCGTGTTTTATGCGCTGCAGCAACAATTAAGAGATCCATTGAAGAAATTTTTCACTCGCTCTCAAGCGCTTCACTGTAAAAAATAATTCTCACCAATCTCATGTTGAGTAAATCTCTTATCGGTAATGATTTCAATAGTTGAATAACTAATTCTTCTGGCAGATTCCATATTGAAGTTTGTACGAGACTGGCGTTCATGCTTTCATCCGATTGATTACAGCAGTTTGAGTTAGAC
This sequence comes from Tubulanus punctatus, assembly GCA_036785005.1. NCBI lineage: Eukaryota > Metazoa > Nemertea > Palaeonemertea > Tubulaniformes > Tubulanidae > Tubulanus > Tubulanus punctatus. Next base: position 5,024 of record JAYMFW010149389.1, on the reverse strand, counting down.
TTCGCGGTGCTCAGTGGAGGAGTTGATTTGTTTTGCCGACCGCTCAGGGTTAGTTTACATTTCACATTTGTTGGAACAACTGAAAATAAAGATCAATCAGATGCCAGAGGGGGGCTTAAGTAAAGAAAACAAACATTTTTTAATAATTTTAGATTAATTTAAAAAATTGAATGAACTTTTCAGAAGCGACAACCTTTTTATTTTCATTTTCAGCCATTTTTCCATTGGGACAATATAAGATAAGAGTGTAACCAACCAATGAAGGTTTGATGGAAACTCGTTATAGACACTGCACTGCCAACAAATAATTAAAGGGGAAATCAAATATTTTAAAAATTCAGTACGTCTTGAAAGTAAGTAGTTCAGACAGACTACTCCAAACCGGGTTAAAATACAGTTTATAAAATACAACACGAAATAATTTATGATAATAACATCATCGAACGAAATTGAAGTTAGAAAACATACCTTTCATAGTGGTAGATGTTTCATCTGACGTTCCAGTCTTAGTGAAATAGTGACATTTAGAAGTGAAACCCCTCTCAAAACATCGTGTTTACATCTAGCGGTTTAACGGTATTCTGCGCGCTGATTGGTTGAAACTTTGAATTTCGTATACAATTTAATTCAATTCAATTTTACTTTATTGCAACCATATTACAATTTTAACATAGGATTTAAAAGGAATAGTGTTTAGAATACATGAATAAAAGTTTATATCTGTATGAAAAAAAATAAATGAGTTGATAATTTGGATTTTATTTCATAGATGGCAGCAGCATACATGCATTGAATTGTATTTGATATATATTCATTGACACTATCTCGCGTGTATTAAAAAGATATTTTTTGCAAAAAAATATTATTTTCTAGGGCCCGATTTGTGATACCAAACTACCGCATGTTCGTAAAATTAATTGGTAAAAATTGGTTAGGTTTTTATGGTAAGTTACTCTCGAAAACGGTTCATTTAGGTAAATTCAGGTAAAATCAAGTCCAATTAAATTAATTTTATTACAATTTATTTTAACAGGCTAGATCCCTTGTTTCGTGTTCTGAATATGTCCAGGTTACTGGTTCGACTTGCTGTCTTCAAATATCCTCGGAACAACATCCATTCATCATGGAGTTGCCCTTCTTCAACAGGTTTTATTAGAAAGGTAAATTTATTAACAAAATCATTATTTTTTACCGGTCGGTGAACCAGTTAATGAAAATGAATACCGATAATGATAATAGTTGAGTTATTTAAGCCAGTATTGATCTCCCGAATTCTGGTAAGTATATTCATTAAAAGGGTGTGCGTATATGCAGAAAAACAAAATGTTCATGATAGGCCTGTGTGGTTAGTTTCAAAGTTTGTATACTCATCGGTCCCAACATTTATTAAGATAAAGTTCCATTATTAATTCGAACAGTACACTCTTAAGATACATTTAGTTTTACCTGCACCGACACAGTTCAACAAAACGAATCACTTGGTGTGATTAATCAAAAACTGTAAATACAAATCAGATACTTGGACTTGGTACACACACTTCATAAATTCAAGTCTTTAGTTTAAGTTCACAGAATTCCATGGATCACCTAAAGTAACTAAAGTTAGTTGGTTTTTACCATTATTCAAAGTTTTTTGTAAATTTTTACAGTGTAGGCTATATAATTCAAGTCTTTAGTTTAAGTTCACAGAATTCTGAAGATGACCTAAAAACTATAGATTATTTTCATATGAACATCAATTTTTAGCCATGATTCAAATTTTTCATAAATGTTTAAGGTACATACCTCATTTAAGGTGCCTACTTCTCCAGCATCATAGAAATGGATATTATACCGCCAGATGCTGAATCGTAATTTTGTCCTAGGTCCGGTGCTATTTGTACTTTTTATGTACTATTTGTACTCTTATTGGTCAAAATCAGCTATGTTTGTGACCTACTTAATTATTGGGGACTCGTGGGTTGAAAGATTTTTAATATTTCCCTGGGATTTGGGAATACTCACAGAATTTTGTAAAAAAGAAAGCTGAATATCAAGGAAAAGTCAGGTAAATCTGTTGAATTAGTTAGATTTCCTGTGTGATAAAACAGTTTTTGTCTGTGTTTTACGTATATTAATATGTGAAGTCAGCAAAAATGTCAGGGAATAGTCTGAGAAAAAGCCAATGAAATTAGTGGCCACCTCTCAGCAACTTACTCTTGATAGAAAAGCGGTCCACGATTGCTTAAAAACGTTGATCTAGAAATTTTGTCTAAATGATGGTATTTTTACGTACCCATCCATCTTCGTGAAAAAAAAAACAAGCTTCCATCTCCCAAATCTATGTAAATGCATTTCTAATTAAATCATCGACTTTGACGGAAATCTAAAAAGCATTTCATGGACTTCTGTTGAATTTATTGTCCGAAACAAAAATTAGCACTATCTAGCAATGATTTCTCAGGAAATTTTTCATCAGAATCTCGAATAGTCCGCCATAAATGTCATTATTTCAGTAGCTAAGTGCAACAATAGCAATGAGTATTGGCACCGATACATTCAGAGCAACAATTAAATAAATTGTCCCCTGAACAGGCAGTTATGCATTTTTTGACCCTGTCACAAAGTGGTAGGTCTTTGTTTTGTAACAAACACAGCCCATAAACTCCTTTATCAAATGTACACATCCCAGATTCAGTAACTGGGCACATCATCAGTACCGCAAACACCCAAACCAGCATCATCTTCTGCAATAGATGATGCAACTGAATTTACTTTCATGCGTTTAAAGGGATACCTGGTTTTCATGTGTTTAAAGGGATAATTCATTTTTAGCCCACTTAGGAATTTAGTCCCTGAATTCCCAGCAGGCTATTGCATTCAGCTTGCCTCGGTCATTCATTCGTCCATCTGTAGATGGAAATCAGCTTCTGGAAGAAGTTTTTATCAGGCATGAAGCTATTGTCTTGATATTTGGTTTACACATCTATCTACTCTAGGGTTATGCATTAAGCCATTGGCTTGATATTTGGTAAATAGGTCTATCTACCCAAGGGCTATCAGCACACACAAAATTGGGTCCCCCAGATTGAAGTCGGGGGGGGGGGAATAAAAACTCAAAGTTGAGCACAAGATTTTCTGTGATGAGTGAGGGTTTTGTCTTTCACGACACAAGCCAGTGAAGGGGAATATCTAAAACGAGTGACAGAAAGTCTTCTCATGTTTTTCTGCAAGGCAGAACTGTGAGTCAGGTGTCAAACGTCCAAGCAGAGATGAAGTCAGAAAATATTTACCAAATTGAACGTTCTGCTCAGTATTTTCGGATGCAAGAAGAACCCTTTGATTCATTACATCCTCATAACAATGTTTCAAATATATCAAAGAAATCAACAGAAGAAAAAAATGTTAGGGCCTAAATGGAAATATTACAGGGATAAATTTTCCATTATCTCCATCAGTGGATCCATCATCCAAATAATTAGAAATAACATTTTGAAATTACAGTAGACACCTAAGCCGATAAATAGACACTTTATACAAAATTTTTACAGTGATACCAACTTAAAGGTTATGAAAACCGAAGGATCGGCCACAAAATAAACTAAAAGCTAATTGCCAAGTTAGGCAAAGTTTAAGCATAGTCATTACCTTTAGATTCATGTTTCTTTCCTGATAAATCTCGGAGAGGATAACAAATCACAACTTCACTAATGAACAAACTCTGAATTAATGGCTATCAGATAGCTGCAAATAGTTATGGAGATATCTCAGCTGTTTCGAAACATCTGCCCGCACTATATATAGGCCTAGTCGATTATTTTCATGACCTTGTTAAATTGGTTGTATTTTTATGATGAAACAGGCTTTTTCGGGTTCACCTTTAAAAGATGAAATCAACCAAAAGGCTGGATTTATGCATTGTGTATTGACCCCACAATACAGCTTGATATTTGTACTCTCTACATGGCTGTATAGACACTACACCGAAAAATTAAGCTTTTTGCGAAGTTTGTTTTTTTCAGCTCTAGTATATATGTACATGATTATTGGGTTTGTACCAGATATTGGTAGAAAAACTTATACAGGGGCACATCCAGGTTTTGAGAATCGGGAGGGGGTGGGTGGGGCGAATGACGTCATTTCAAAAACCAAATCAATGCGCACCAAAGATCTGGAATTTTGAAAATGAAGACCCCTTTAAATGTAATTTCAGCACTTTTGAGGCCAGAGGGAGAGACTTAAGCACTCCAATTTTTTCCTAAGTTTGGCAATAATAGGGGGGTGGGGTGGAGCCAGCTCAGCCCCCCTCTTCGATCCGCGCCATTTATATAGTTATATGCCAGTAAGTATTCCAGTATTCCAGAGGTTGTCCTTTTCTATGATAGTTCCTTGCTAACGGCTAGTTATAGAGATGATGTTCTCCATTATTTAACATCATCAGGAGTGGGGTCTACAGTGACTAAACACCAAAGGAGTCAATCAAGTATCGGGGTCCCTTTCTGAATTAAAAGGAAATTAGGTAACTGAATATGCATTCTGGTGGTGGTCAATGCCTAGAAATAGTCTACAAAAAGAAGATGCTCAATGACCTAAGAAATCCGTGGTTGCAGCAGTCGGTGTACAGTGTATAATAATTTAGAGGAGATGGAATTAACATCAATAATCGTGTAGGGTGTCCTCAAGTCACTAACACGACATAATCTCCCGATTATCGCGCAACTGGATCGGGCGACTAAAAATCGTCGTAAAATCGGTTAGTGTGTTCCAGGCTTAAAATGTATCTTTTTGTGAAGTTGGTTTTTCAGCTCTACTGCAGATGTAGTTTTGATTATTGGCTTTTGTACAAGAAATTGGTAGAGATTACTTACCGGTGTATGCAAGTATTCCTTTTCTATGATAGTTCATTCCCTTGCTAGGGGCCAGTATAGTTCTAACATCAGGGTCTGCAGTGACTTCACACTAAAGGCTAGGTCTCTTTCCAAATTTTGTCAGTCAACGGCCAGCAAAAAGTCGGGAGAAAAAGCAAATCAAATTTGTGGCCACCT
>JAYMFW010149167.1:0-19182 GCA_036785005.1 Tubulanus punctatus | reverse complement strand
ATAATGTTGAGGAATTTTCTGGTGATGATAATGATGGTGTGATTTCATCAGATTCTGAGGCTGAAGACGTTTGGAACACATGGAATGATTTGTAAATTATTCGGTTCACTGTGTATGTACTTCTATTCATATATGTAAGCCCTTTTGGATACATTAAAATACACACTGTATGAAAGTTCAATCTGCATCAAATCTTCCAATACCCTTCTTTAACGTTTATGAAAAGCTGATCGCTTTGACGAACTGATGTTCAAATCAGCTGAACTCATTTCCAGAGTTTTGTCGCAGGTCTGGGTTGAGCAAGTAAATTGTCGGCACTGCATCCTTTTTCAGTAACGACCTAGTAGTAAGAAAGTTTTACAACTGATAGGCCTAACCGATTTACCAGGCTTGATAGACCTATGTCTGCATAATCAAATAACATTGGCATAGCCTGACAAAATAAAATTATAGCCCTTATCTCTGAACTACTTTATCATACGTTCAATTTGTTGATGTCATTCAATGATTCATATCAATATTTTTGACAGACAAGTAAGTGACTCCTGACGTTTGACATTACAGCAAATATCATTTAAAAGCTGAGGATAGGCCACATGTCGGCTAAATTCATGTTAAACTGCCTCAAATTTGAAAAACAATTTAATAGCATGTTAATGTTTATTAACATGCTATTAATGTGAATTAAAATGTTAATAGCACAGGTAAATGGTTTCTTCCCACGGATCGGATCTTGACTTCATTCAGTTGCCAGTTTTCCCATTTAATGGAGACAAATGCGCTCCATTGACGAGCAAAAAAACTATTTTTGGCCATTTGTATAATCGTTCCTTCTTGTGATCACAGTTCATGGCAACACAACGACGAGGCAGACTCTAGATCGTATTTTTTAATTGCGTTTTAGAAGCTTACAGTAGAATATAATTTGACAGAGCTTAAACCAGGAAGTGATTTACTGGGACATGCTGTATCCCTACTTGACTTCACGGTCTAGACTAGCATTTGTGAACGTTCGAATCCCGGCGTATAATCAGAGCTTACTAATCGGCAAATTACGCACGGAAATGACTTTTTATTAGAAAAAATATTTTCATAAGAATAAATAACAGTTTATCTTTCAGAATATCGGTGAATTTAAAATTTTAAAATGAACTTTGTATAAATAGATCATTTTGCAATTGATCCTTGCAGCTTACAATACATATCCTGCCGATAAGTGGCAGGTTTCCAGTGATTTGGCAACTGAAACTACCTGTGCTTCATTTAGTTTTTGTTTAGTTTATAACCTCCTGCCATTGTTTTACGACTGGCCCTTTCTTAGAAAGCGTGTCTTTTATGTTTCTTATCATGGTTGGAGCAGTTTCTTTATTCCGTTTCAGACAGATCCAGGTATATTGTCTTTCTACCATCTTTAACAATGCACGTCCAGTGCACGTTATGTGTGTTGATTGGACCTGGCTTTTGTAGTAGGACCAGCACATCGTGTGTTAAAATAGCTAGGGATAAATGATGAACAGTCCGTTTTAAGAGCTAATTCTTCAAAATTGAATTATTCTCTATTGTCTCATTTACAATTTCTATAATATTTTCACCCATTGTGTTAAATGGGGACTAAATTATTTCTTTCTCATGATATTTTCTTTGGTCGTCCTTGTGACTGGCTGTTGAGAACTAACTTCACCAGATTTTGTGTCCTCAAATGATCTGTTATTGTGATCAAGGGGAAGTGTGATATCTCGCCTGAGTGGGCTTCCCACTGTCTGATCATTGTATGGTGTCTCGTGGTCTCGTGGATTAGTTGCTTGGACAGCAGGGGCGGATCTAGGGGGGGGGGGTGTCCGGGGGGTCGTGATGTACTTCGGTGGTACTACGGTTTTTAAAAATGTTTTATTGATCTATAATTTAGTAAGCAAAATTATGTGTTGTATATTCTTAATGAATGGTTCCTTGATATCATGAATACTGCATCAATTTGTTCAAAATATCTTGAAAAAAGTGCTTGAAAATCTATGAAGGTCCTTGGAAGTGCTTAAATTAGGTCTGTCCTTGACACTATGAGCCATGGGTTAAGATATTTCGCCTCTGCCAGAGTCCCGAGCCAGTAGTGTCATAGAATATTGTTTGTGGTGTAAGTTCTTGGTACACGCATAACCCTGTTTCAGAATCCATAAAAACCTAAGAAAGTTTCGCATTGATGATTTGCACATAAATTTCTATCTTGTGATTTCGTAAATAATCCTTTGAATTTGTGGCCCATTTTGATGAGGCTTAAGTGTATATACCTTGGTCGCATTGTCAACCACTTCCTTCGTGTCTCCTTTTGTATTGTGCAAATGGCATCAGTATTTAGTGAAGCACCTGATACATTACTCGAGGCAAGGTGAATGGTAATTTGTTTGTTTTTTTTGTTACCCTCTCATCAAAGATTTTTCTCCATTAAAACATGTGTCTCAATGGATTCCCGTTTACTTGTTGATATGTTCCATTCGATATTCATCGTCAGGTGAGCTGAGCATGAACACCCATGAAAACTGCATTTCCATTGAGTAGTGGACCTATTTTCTTCCTTGAATTATGGTGAAGGACTTTATGTTTGGAGAATTAAATCACACACTGTGGATCACTCTTTTTAAAAATAAATTCAAAAGAAACACATGCCCAATCTATTGGAAGCATCATGTAATCTTTTTTAATTGACGTCTTATCTGTAAGATGTTTCAATGAGGTATCTGGTACATCATATGTGGCATCAACAAGAAATTCACTGATCGTCAAATCATTTGAAATATATTCTGTAAGAGTACATGGGGTCTCCGATGGTGTAATATTTCTCCGTGAAGTTTTGATATCTTTCTTTATTCACATCAGTGAATTGTTACATATGATTTTACATAATATGTACATATAAAAAAATACATACATTGCCAAAAAATTATGAATAAAACAATTAATTGTAACAATATATAATGCGAGGAATAAAGAGAAGTCAATTTTAGACTTGTTCTTGTCCTTATCCGCCTAGATTGCCGGCCTCACATTCACGCCTCATTCATTCTCACACTCATTAGCACACAGCAAAAATATACTACGAATACAGGAATTGACCGAATAGGCCAAGCGTTGTTTAATTGTACCTTTTTAGGAAAAGGTTCTTCAGATCTATTTTAAATTTTGAAATGGACTTTGTTTCTTTGAGATTCTTTCATAAAGTATTCCATGCTTCTGCGCCTTGAATTTTGATGGTTTTAAGCCTAATGTTTAGCATATTCAACTTCAAGATGTTCTGATTGACGAGTTGTTCTGGTGGTTTTAACGGTATAAAAGTTTTCAAATAGTTTTGGCAATTTATGGTGTATTTGGGAAAAAACAAATATATAGAGTTGATGATGGTATATGTCAACTAATTTAAGAAATTTAAGTCTCTTGAAAATGGGAGATGTGTGCGCTAGCCAATGGAAGCGGGTTATGATTCTGAGAACTTTTTTCTCTGATCTGAACAATGGTTGCAAGTAAATATTACAAACATCACCCCAGATTAAAAGGCATATTGTAAATGTGAATTTACAAAACAGTAATACAGGTTTCTTAAAGCCTCTAATGGAATTGAGTGTTGAGTCTATTTAGAATTCCGATTCACCTTGCATAGTTATTTAAAGAATTTGATATTTCCAGGTGAGTCTATGATCAAACACTTCTCCCAGGGATTTGATACTTTCGACACGTTTAAGAAAGTCGCCATCAAGATACAGATTTATTTGGGTTTGACATTCAAGCTAAAAACAATGAACATAGTTTAATTAAGATTTATCAATAGTTTGTGTTTGAAACCAAGTTAACAATTTGTTTATAGTAGAAATCCCACAATGAAGTAAAAAACAAAGTCCGAAATAAGTAAAAATTCAAGAAATGTATTGAGCACGACGTTTCGACTGAACGCTATCAGTCATCATCAGGTAATATATAAGAGACATACATACAGCTTAGATACATCAAAGATTTGAAAATAGGATAAGCACATGTGTTAGATCAAGGGGCTCTAAACCACAAATTGATAAGCAAAGGTATTTATAGATTTACCATTGAACTGATGGATTGAGAGACAAGATTATTATGAGAAAAACCTGAATTGAAATTTACAACAATATCTTGGTTATCGATGATCAAAGTAGATTCCATGATATGGCGTTTGGTTTTATCTGGGCAGGGAAAAATAATTTTTGAATTATCAAAATTGTGGCCAGTTTTAAAAACATGATTGGCAACCCCACTCTCAGGTTTGATATTCTAATATCAGTTTTATGTTTGCGTAAACCATTTCTGCATGGGCCTTGCATTTGATTCATTTCTAAAACAAGCGTATCTATCATATCCCCACGGAAAAAAAGTCAATGCATTCAAACTTTGCAGTATCTATGGATGGTTTACCTCCATTCTAACTGTCTAGTGGCGGTAACCAATCAGAGAGAGCATTGTCATTGTTTCGAACAACGTCATTCCACGGATCTGGTTGTTAAACACCGCCTCCACGTGGCGCTCAGCTGACCCCTGCCTCTTGCAGCACTATGGCCCTGACCCCTGACCCTGCTTTTAGGTCTACCCCTAGGCCTGCCTCTGCCTCTACCTCTATCTGCATTTATAGGACTTCGACTTCTACTTCAATTACTATTATGTTCCTCAGAACTTGAATTCGAACAGGCTGAACCCTCTGGAAGTGGGGTAGGGGACCTTTCAGCCTCATCTGACAAGTCTTGGTCATAGTAATTATTTGCAGTGTCCAAAAAATTATCATCTATTCCATCACCTGATTACTCTATTTCACTATCCGACTCTGAATTTAAAACACTTTCGGATGAGTAAACCAACTCCTCCACCTCTTTTATTTGGTCTACTTCGAAAAAGGCTGGAGTAACCTACTAAATGATTAAGCGAATCATTTTCGCTGGTGTCATCGGTAGGTTACTTGATGCAAAGGTTGGTTTTATGTATTTCATCATCCCTTCTCAATACATAAAAATATGATTTTGCATGCAGGCGTCGCATCCCATAAACCACCTGGGAATCATTGAATAATGTGATGTGGCCATTGCAGTTGAACCGATACGTCATGTAATGCCCTCTGTTGTTTCAAAACTATTCAACTCTCAATAGTTGGAACACTCCTACAGCTTCGAAAGTCTGGCTTGTTCTTTCTTCCGATACTAAATACATGCTCACAGGAAGCGTAACTATGAGGAATACATAGAATTCCAATCATAACTTTTATTTATCATATAAAATACTTTGCCCCTTCAGACAAAATTATTTTTATTGCATTAATCTGTATTTCTTGGCTTATTTTTTAAACAGGTCAGATACATATCATTTGGTACTTACATCATCTTCTGCAATAAATTTTTGACCTATTTATGACTTTCTAGCATTGGTTCATCTTCTTACTTTTAGCATCATTCTAGGACGCAGTCATTGCATGGTAGAAGAGGCACAAAATATATTATGGACTTCCATTTCATCCATTGTGTACATTAGGTTTGCCAAATGATAAAGAGAATGCATGAGATATCATCTGAAATTTTTGGTGAATTTCATCACTTTTAAATGTAATGGTGCTCCCAGGATCAAAGAAAGCATATTTCGTAACAGACTTAGTACCATTCTTGATGCTCAGACGTACGGGAATGATCGCTAACGAGCAACTACTTTGAACTCCTGTATGAGCATTGACTACCGGTTCACTAGAACTAGTAACAGACGAACCTACACGAAAATGTAATACCCGCATACCATTAAATTTCTACAGAATCTCTTACTATGACCGGTACGAAGACATCCGAAGCATAAAGACTGACGTTTCAGGAATTCGGTTTTACAATCGTCAGACTCTTTTTGGAAAGTTTGACAATTTAGAAGTTGATGCGTTTCTTCTTTGCAGAAAATGCAAGGTCTGTTTGCATTACTGCTGACAGATTCGCTCGGGTTTGATTCAGCCTTATTCGGACTACCTTTTTCACTCAAATTGACCTTTGGTGTACTGGTAGCAAAGCTTCCAGATGTACGATTATAAGGTTTTTACGGCAACGCGGGTTTTGTACTATTTATCCATTTCAAGCATGAACTACATTCGAGTAAATTTTCACTGTCACCAGCCAACGTGACAAATTAGACAGATAAACCAGGTGCTTTTAGGTTTCTTACGACTGCCTTACCCCGAGTTGCACATCTTTTGGTTGTTTTACATTTCACTGTGTCAGAAACCTGAACTGCTGATGTTGAAGGTTAACAGTGTCCGTATTAGCAGTATTGAGGATCTGTTGAAATGTATGTTGTGGATGAGGTATAGATTGTAATCAGGGAATTGTTTCCAATAATTCTGCCACTAATTCATCATTTTTAGCCAACTTGGGACTTTAGTCCCAGCGGGCTATTGCGTTTCGTCTGGTTTTCGTCCGTCGTCCGTATGTCCGTCTGTCGGGGCGTCCGTCCGTAGACAGAAATCAGTTTTTTTGGGAAGTTTTCGTCATGCATTAAGCTACAGTCTTCATATTTAATATGTAGATTCATCTACTCAAGGGCTATCATCACACGAAGAATTAGGTCCCACAGATCGATAATGCCCTCGTGGCGCCCTCTTCAAATTGGCTATTTTGACCAGTTTTCAAATTTTTTGGGAAAGTTTCCGTGATGCATTGAGCTATTGTCCTGATATTTGATACGTAGGTCCATCTACCTAAGGGCTATCAGCACGCAAAGAATTAAGTCCCCCAGATGGAAAATGCCCTGGTGGCGCCCTCTTCAATTCCCTCAAATTGGCTATTTTGAAGATTTTTGAGGAATTCTTCGTGATACATTTAAGTGTTGTCCTGATATTTAGTACGTAGGTCCATCTACCCAAGAGCTATCATTGCACCAAGAATTGGGTCCCTCAGATCGATAATGCCGTCGTGATGCCCTCTTCAATTTCCTTAAATTGGCTATTTTGACCAGTTTTTCAAGTTTTTTGAGGAAGTTTTCATGATGCATTCAGCTATTGTCCTGATATTTAATATGTAGGTCAATCTACCTAATGGCTATCAGCACCCCAAGAATTGGGCCCCCAGATCTCTAATGCCCCGGTCGCACCCTCTTTTTAACCGGTTTTCTCAGTTATTTGATAAGGTATTCGATATGCGATGCGCTATTGCCTTGATAATATCTACTCAAGGGCTATTGGCACACCAGAATTATTGATCAGGTTTTCATAGGTGTTACCATATCACCGACTAGGTCAGTCAAGGTTCACCATCTTCACCTTTAAACAGTGCTGCCGTTTAGTATTTTATTTCTTTGTGACTTCTGTATCTCAACTGCATCCCTATAGTTTTCCAAGTGGGCATGAGGTCCCTGGACCCCTAGTTCAATTTTGAAATTGATTTGATTGCATAACAATGACGCAAAGTACTCAAGTCAGTTTTGCTGACTCCAGACAAATTGAATGAGTGTTCGGACAGTGCTTGTAATAGTAAAGGATGGGCTAAATTGGGACTTCGTCTGAGAAGAGCCATTGAAATACATGAACCAGATGACTGTTCCTGCTTTTGTTTTTTTTTATCAACACTTTTTACTTTTCCTAAAAATGTTGCAAAAGTGCCCGCCTCTATTGAGAGTTTCCGACTTTCATCTGTTTTACACATATATCATGGAATAAATCTGCCAAGCATTTTATATATACATTTATTATTTCATTTCCAATTGAATTGAGGATTTCGTAATTATGCCAACATTTTAGTCTGGTGTTTATCTTTACTAATTTAAAAAAAAGAATGATTTTAGGAAAAAATGACCAGACCCGCAGTATTTTTTTTCACTGGGTCAGTAAGCGAACGATTTTCACAACCGGTCAGAAAAGAGAAACAAGGTATATTTTTTTTGCCTTAAAACTTTTTACTGTAAATGGATTTATGATGAACGGGAATTATGGAAATCGTCATACAAACTGAAATGAGATTCGACCGTAACAAGCGGACATTCAAATGCCATCTTACCGTTCTGTACCAATATGCAGCCTACAGGAATATAAACCTCCTCCTGGACATAATTCTCTGAAGTATTTTGCTAACGCTTGATGTGAAAACTAAGCAGCACATATTTGAAAATGTCCTCTGTTTTACCTTAAAGAGTTCTTTCTGATGTTGTAACATCTCAACATAATTTGTTCCACGCAGCATGTGTATTTTTTGAGATCCCATTCTCGCAGAGTGTACTTGCTTGTACTCTCCACATGTTTTCTCCAACCAGCCAGCAGGGACATTTAAAATAATGTTTATAATGGTAAATTAATCAATTTTCAATGTCCTTTAATAGAAACTTACTTGAATAACAGTATTGGAAGTAGAAATGGCAATTAACTTTCTTTTTGCGTTGCGTCTTGGAGACAAGTGCATCATTTTCACTGTATCGCCTGGTTTAACATGGGATGAGGCTAATTTGCCCCATAATGCTATATCTACCGAACCAGTACTGTCTTGAATGACAAGATTACACACTTGTACTTAGTCACAACAGTCATTGGAGTTTCATCCTGTTGATAACAATAATATAGGTTGTTATTTGATGACCGAGGAAAATAGTTATCGTATTTTATGTTCATTGATGTCAACTTTAAGCATAAATCACAGGTAGATGATGTTATTTTGTAATTTACTTACCTTTGCACTTTTGGTCCTGTTTCTTTGATTATTTGGATATCAGCTGTAGGTGGTGTTGCAGGATTTATGAGATTTCGACCGGCTTGTAATATCCTCAGTTTTGGAACTTTGGTTATAATTGTTTTTTATTGAACCAAATGACTTTTCAGCCAATTTTGAAGTTCTTTACAATTATACTGTTCCCTGCTTAAACATGATTACAATGTTTTTTTTTGTGACAATGCATTTTACTGCACTCGTTTGGTCTACAATGTCTGCTGAAGAATGTGCAAATTGGTCGTCATATTTCGTGGCAACTACTGTAACGCAATTTGGTTTGGTATAAGGCTCTGATGGAAGGCAAAGGGAAATACAGAAACCTGCGCATGCACTCTTCCAGGAAATTTCTCGGCAGTTTTGGAATTAAGTAGGTCAACGCAATATTTATGAAAAGTAAGACCATGGCGAGTGTCATTTTTCGGAGGGCCTAGACAAAGGGCCAAGCTCTAACAGATCCTGAAAATTATTTGAATCAATTGAAAATACATAATATTACATGGTAATAAAAATTGTACACCAAACATTCCAACGAAGTTACATAAATCATCGTTATAATGCTGAAAGACTGATTGAAAAAACTTAGCTGGAACACTTCCAAAAGCAACAATGACGTGTAGGCCTATCAATTTGAAATACTGTGAAAATATGAAATTATATTACGAAGTACAATTACATAATATCGATAACAAATTATTTCTAAATAGAATAAATCAGGCATTTTTTGCCAGAATTTGATACATGTGCAAATCTAATAACATCAGGCCCAGGATCTTTTCTAGTCACATCAGTTCACCTTACAGCTGGCTGGGGTCTATTTTTATTAATTGGAATCATTTGATGACAGTTCCAGTGGTTTAACTTAATATGTTCAAAGGAACTTATATATTTCAATTGACTCATTACAGGTGAAATTATGAAATTTCAAAAACAGGAAGACATAAAGCAGTTAAAATTGGAAAAGTTCGAGACCCTTCTCATGGAGGACCAAGTATTCAGAACTATGAAATATTTCTTACAGCCATTTTATGCTTTGCTGTTGGTTGTCCCCACAATTTAATTTACATTTGTTTTTGTTACAATAAACGGTATAAGAACAGAAGATTTGCAGGAAAAAATAAATTTATTTTTTATTATATGTGATAAACATTACTATAGGCCTACATAGATTATGTAACATAAATTTACCAAAAACACAGGAGCTCAACAAAATCATTTGCCATCGAAATCAACCTGTGAATATGTAATTGGAATAAACAAGCTTAATTATTTTTAGAGGAATTTTTTTGTGGTCCGGCTCAAGCCGGAATATCAGACCAATAGTTATGGCCCTGTCAAAATGACAAGTATCAATCTGCAATCTTAGCGCATTCACTTACATTTATATTATTTTTTGGCGGATGTACAATATACACTGGAAGGCTGAGGCATAAGAGGCGTTTGCCTCATTCTAGTTCTAGTTTTCAAACCTCTTTTTGGGGTATGATTGTTGAAGGGTAAATAAAACTAGACTTTGGGTGAGTTTTAAACTTGACGGCGCCAGGTTAACTAAGGGATATTAATAAGATTAGAAATATGATCTATCCTGAAGCGGATTCTGTTTCTGACATCTTTACAATAAAATCTTTGTCATTTTCTGTTGGTGTGGTTTCGGGGATTTCAGCAATAAGATCATTGTCATTTCTGTTGGTGCTGTTTCAGTAGTTTTAGCAGTAAAATAGTTGTCATTTTCTGTTGGTATAGTTTCCGGAATTTCAGCACCATTGTTAGCCTAATCATACAGAGACAAGAGATCAATGTCAAATTCAGGTAAATTCAGATCGTGATCATGTGTGAGATTATTGATTACCTCTTGAAAAGATTTTGTCTCTCATCTTGACCAGTTTTTTTGCCATGGTGGCACAGCTGACTATGTAGATCATCATCACTTGGACCTACATCTTCATTGTAGGATAAGCTGCACTGCAGCGGTCTAACATAAAGTCGGGAGGTTAACAGTGAAGGAACCGTTCAACGAAAACTGGTCCGGTATGTCGCTTCTCCAAAGTAATTCTAGTGCCTGCAGCCACCATCAGAATTTCAATACTACCCCTGCCTCCATTTGAGGGAATTAGTTCTAAAAAACAGATGGTGGTCTCTGCGCATATAAACATCATTGGGTCATACCCAGCTGACGTAATTTCCTCTGATGCTTTCTGCTGAAAAAGGATCTTGATTTTTACTGCTGAATCATTTTTCCTGGCCCCGCTCAGGGCCTCTTTAATTTGTGTTTTCAAAATCTAATTTGAAAAGTTCATTGGCATTCGGCAGCACCATATTATACGATCTTGTAATGATTTCTCCTTCTATATTTTCAATTCATTACTCATCAGTGAATTCGATATAATGAACTAATATACATAACTAAATCCATTCTCAATCTTTCTATCATTTACAGAAATAGCCCATAACTTTGTAGTTGACCAACTTCTCAGTTTCTTAGGAGGTCTTTCAAATCTATCTTCTTCCTCAAGGTAGAAAACTGCTTTCCGTTTTCGTAAGTGTGGTGGCACTCCTGAAAATAATTAAATCCCGTTTCTTCATATCATGAAATGAAAATGACCTAAATCATTTTTTTTGTCATATTGTCACTTACTAGATAATTTCTCGGCAAATCCTTTTAAAAAAGGGGACATTTTAAAAGTTGAAATCTTACCAGTAGTATATGCTGTGTATAACCAATGTTGTTTCGCAGTGAGTAATGGTGGTCTTCTGAACTCATCATAATGGCTCAGAAAATATCTATGAAACCCCAGCCAAATAATATATCACCATGGAGCCCTATCTGTTTTTAATCTAATCGTATGCAAAACAGCCTTCTAACCCAAATAGCTTTTGAGTCTCATTTGAAGTTGAAAAACAGGCCACCTGACCCGGCCATGTGTACATAATTTGTCTGTTTTGGCAATTTTTGAATTGAAATAGCTCTGAAACTGATTAATTAAAGATAACCTTATTGTAGATAACATCCAGGGCTGCTAAATTAACCTTGAACTGTTAAATTATTTCCACAGATGCCTATAGATACGAGACTTTAACTGTGAAAATGGAGGTTTTTGTTATTGGGGATGCTGCTAGCAAGCATTACACTGTGATCACAGTGATGTACAGAGCAACACATTCCCATATGTGACATTAAGGGTCATTAGTTGTTGCAATCACAATATTTGTTGGTTTTGGTTGATAGGTGGTGCCCCTGGTGGCCATTAAACCAAAAAAAACGAACCATAACATTGTAAGCCGATATGTACATGTGCACATATTACATGCCCATTTAAAAAAAATTTCACCGTCATGACTTTGTAATTTCCTACCTACCAGGGTGTCAAGTACTCTTAAAAGTGCCAATTCGCTTACGGCACCCAAACCATAATCATTTAGCAATAATGATGTCTTACAAAAGATGTAGGCAAAGTTGAGATACACATTTTAACAGAACTTCAACTTCCTCTTTTAGCCCACTTGCGACATTAGACCCAGCGGGCTAATGCATTGAGTTTTTGTCCATCTGTCCGTCCGTCCATAGACGGAAATCAGTTTATTCAGGAAGTTTTCATCATGCATTAAGCTACAGTCTTGATTTTTAGTATGTTGGTCCATCTACCCAAGAAAGCTATCATTATACCAGGAATTGGGTCCCACAGACCGATTATGCCATCGTGGCACCCCCTTCAATTTCCTCA
Organism: Tubulanus punctatus; assembly: GCA_036785005.1. Taxonomy (NCBI): domain Eukaryota; kingdom Metazoa; phylum Nemertea; class Palaeonemertea; order Tubulaniformes; family Tubulanidae; genus Tubulanus; species Tubulanus punctatus. Next base: position 6,743 of record JAYMFW010149167.1, on the reverse strand, counting down.
AATTGGTTATTTTGCCCAGTTTTAAAGATTTTTTTGAGGTATTTGCTGAAAATTCTTAAGACTTACAATTCACTAAATTTCGGAAAAATGTAAAAATTGCTAGCTGCACGACAAGCACCAATCACTGAAGCTGCTCCCAGGAAGTCCCATCATTTTGCAATGAAATGTTAGAACATTTAGGCATATCTAGACCCAGTTTACTGAATATTTGTTGGATAATTTTTCGTACCCAGTAATTGTTGAGGGACACTCCCATCCTAAAGTATCAGCACATGTAACTGTTCGATCAAAACATAAAAAGACGACTTAAGCAAAGTGATTGCCATGGTAAATGCTCTCCCCAGTTTTCAAACTATACTCTCGCTAATAAAATTGCCATGTTCTCTTTTCAATGCATGAAGATATACTGTATAAAACGGTTAATCTGGTCAATGCTAAAACAACCATAATCTAGCAACACTTGGACATCTTGTTTAAGTTTAAATTTATCCTGCAGATGTTTTGAAATATTATTCAGCTGTTCCGAATGTGGCGTTAATTCATATTTCCTAACATTACCAGGACATTTGATAATGATAATGATAAATCTTACATTTCGAGATTTTCTTGTTGCTGGGATGTATATTTGACAAGTCTCTTCCCAACATAAATCACATCCACCACCGCCACACCGCACTGACTTTTCCTCACCTTGAACATGATTATTAAAATGATCCAAGAAATCCTCTTCAGTATCAACAAATTGTCTTCGCCTTCTTCATTAGCCAATATCGAGTGATTTTCATCTATTGAAGCAATGAAATTGATACCTTCAATTATGAAATATATGCTTAATATATGCAAAAACATTTCGGAATATCTGGGTGATATACCGTTGTCTTACCTTAGAATTCTTTCCTCGTTGGCGGTCATCTGAGTACTTTCCAAAACATAGGTTTTAAAATTAGATAAAGAATTATATTCATATTCAAATAAGGATTAGAACAACCGAAGATTGAGCTTACATATAATCAGATATATTACCGAAAATAGAAATATCATGATATTTGATCACAGGTGCAGCAAAAAGTTAAAATAAGTTTCCTACATTTTTTCAATGACAACTCGCTGCTGGTTTATGTATAGAACTATAAAAAGTATGAGGTTGATGTGCTATATACTACCTTTAGATGTGCTATAAAGAGTTTAACCAGTTTCTTTAATTGAATTGGGTGAAGTTTTCTTGGATGTAACAAAACAGAAACTCTCACCTAAATATGCTGACCTTAATTTTTTGGTGCTATGTAATTTTCCAATACTAACTGTAAGACCACATTAACTAGTGATTTGAATAAAAAAATTGACAATTTCCATCACCTATGCTGGCCTTCGGTTAAAGTGGAGATAACAAAGACATCAAATTATCAGTTGACATACCTGATGACAAACTTTTCACTTTTTCTCGCCAAGAGACCATCGGACTTCTTTATGAATACCACATTCTGCAACAGAATTTCAAAAGCAGCGTATTTGATGAAAAGACATATAAAGATGCTTCAATGTAGTTTTTAAATAACTGACCGGCATAGCATGAGGTTGAAGAACAACATGGTAGCCATTATTCATTGGTAATTCAATTATTGTGTAACAGTAAGTTTATTTTAAGAATAACAGCCCTCATATTCATTTACAGATTTCAAATTGGCGGTACTGTTCACCTATTTCCATCATAATCATCATCATTACTTACTTCCTACAACCATAATCCCAATTATCATATTCATTATGTTGAATTGAAACAAAATTTAATAAATATGACAACCAAAGTCAACTTATCAAATGAATTAGATTCATACCATGTGAAATGTTTTTGGTATCCAACCAATCTAAATAGAAATACCATAATAATATATAAGAGTATCACTTAGCTTTCCTATGGTTTTCCCTAAGAAAACATAAATATTCACCTTTTCCTCCTTGATCTGGCAACTTTTTTGCATTTGAGTGCGCTAAAGAACAAATTACATAGTTGAAAAATCTTACAGTGCAAAAAACTTCCTGGTCGATATGAATAGTTTAGGCCCTACCTTTTTTGCCTACACATTACGGGAGGTCCTCAGTTTAATCAATTCATATTCATGGACAACTGGCTCCCTATAATCAAGAGATATCACCACACATGTATTGTAAATTTTACTTGTGAATTGATATCACGACTCATATATTTTACACAATCTACCTGACTGTCATTAACATGCTGTTAACGGTAATTTTTTCAGCTAGAAAATTATTGCCTTCTCGCTTTGGATGTAATAAGTCTCTGAAAAACCAAAAAAAATGTAATTACAATTTTTGACTATTTGAAATGCTGAACCTTCAAAGCAGTGAGAAAAATGAAGCAAAACCAAGGAGTGTGGTAGAATATTGGTTTTTACACAAGTAATCATTCATAATCGCTCGAATGACTTACTCATCAGCACGGGACATGTTACTCCAGAAAATACTAAAATTCCAGCTGTTTGTGAAAGAACTCAACAAGTTTGCATAAACTTTTCAGGTGTATACCTAAAGGAATATGATGTTTAGCCAAATCGTTTGTTCCAACATGTATGAAAAAGATGTCACTATCAAACACTGATCCAGGTACAGTTCTGAGAGCTGAAAGGATTTGCATAAAGTTTCATTTAATGTATGAAAATGAAACTGAAATTAAGCTACTAATCTCTATTCATTTCATATCAGTACCTACAATTATATATATCTTGAATGCTTGCCCCTGGATCGACAAGACGATTCCATGTTAGATTGCCTTGATATTTCAAGACTGAATCTGTTGCAAGGATGCTACGTTGAAAAGAGAATGATTGATGATATCACAATGTACAATTTATGATTGAAAAATATGATAATAAAAATGAAACTTTATCAAGACATTCAAAACCAATAATTACTGAACCCCTAAGATGACAGAAAAATTAAAAATTATCACGTTCATGATCTTTAACATTCCCTCTTGATATTATCAAGTATGCTCATAATATTTATTACGTTTGCTCATGATAATTATCATGTTCCCTCATGATCTTTCATGTTTCCTCATGATATTATCACGTTCGCTCATGATCTTTCATGTTCCCTCATGATATGATCACGTTGGCTCATGATATTTATCACGTTCGCTCATGATAATTATTATGTTTGCTCATGTTCTTTCATGTTTCCTCTTGATATGATCACATTTGCTTATGACAATCATCACGATGTCGAGATTCCAATTTAACTTGTTGTTTAGAAAAATGCCTAAAAACTTTGTCGAGTTGAGTAGCATAATTTCTTCGTTGTGAATTTAGTTCCGTCTGTTATCAGTATTCAACCTTTTTTCGAAGTGGATGCTTGTACATTTTCGTTGCATTAAATTTCAATCGCCATTTATCGGACCATTGGGCCACTGAGTCAATACTCTTTAGATGTAGTTTATTTATTGTTTCAGTTTTTGCACTGTGCGAATTTCTTAGGCTTATGTCGTCAGCATAAAGTGAGGAGTTACTGTACGAGTTTGTTCTAATATCTTCGCTTGGAAAGTCATTAATGTAGATTAAAAAAAGAGTCAGTGACAGGATTCCGCCCTGAGGGACTTCTGCGCAAATCTCACGTTGTTGGCTTCTGTATTTTCAATTGTCTACATTAAATTTTCTGTCTGATAAATAATTTTTATGCCCCCGCTCAGCGGAGGGGGCATATAGCATTGCACCTGTCTGTCTGCCACCGCCATCGCCGCCGGCGTAACTGTTTTGATCTATAACTCTCAAAGTCCTTGACGCATGACTTTGAAATTTTAATATGATGTAAAGGGGGGCTGGAGAAATTGTATGGGTATAAACTGGAGTAGATCTGATTCAAAACTTGGCCACCAGGGGGCGGCACTAAAAAATGACGTTGCGCGATTGAGCCTCCAAATCTCGATCGATTTTATTCAAACTTTGTACACAGGTAGAGCATGATGCAAGGTACATCCCTATTTAAAATGAGCATGATTGACTTAAAGTTACGACCACCAGGTGATGGCACTCAAAAACGAGGTTAGCATGATTGAGCCTCCAAATCTCGATCGATTTTCTTCAAACTTTGTACACAGGTCGGGCATAATGCTAGGTAGATCCCTATCTAAAATGAGCGTGATTCGCTTGAAGTTATGACCACCAGGGGGGTGGCACTCAAAAACGATGTTAGTGCGATAGAGGCTCTAAATATCGACAGACTTTGTTCATACTTGGTTTACAGGTATGGAGTGGTTCAAGGTACATGTACTTCCCTATTTAAATGTGCTTCTTTGCCTTCAAGTGTGACACACTCGGGAACAAAAGTTAGCAATAAGGTTTTGTACCTTGAATGATACACCCCACCAGTTGCAAATAAGTGAATGCAGCATCTATAACCAATATGTTCCAATATGCGTCAGAGCGGGGGCATACGAGGTGTTCCACCTCATCTAGTTCAGTAAGAGTTTGATGTTGTCCGTAATTGGTAATTGGTTAATTTTAAAGATTAATCCATCATGCCAGACTTTGTCGAACGCTTTTCCGAGGTCAAAGAATGTAGCTCTTGTTGTTTCTGTATTTCTTTTGTTGAAACCGTTGTATCCTTTCCTGAAACCAGCTTGAATGGGGTTATAGAATTTTAATTGTTTTGCCAATGCAGTTGGTGAGGCTGATAGGTCTAATATTATGGCATTGTGAACGATCTTTGCCCGGTTCCGGTACTAATGATACTTGGGAATTTTTCCAAATCTGTAGATAATACCCTGATTTTAGACTTGAAAATTTTTGGTGATCTACGAATATATCTGGACAGTTTCTGATAATAAGATTGGTTATCATATCGTTGCCCGGTGCCTTATTTGGGTCTAGTTGTTTGATAAAGGATTTAATATCGGCTGGCTCTATTTTCATTCATAATTGTCTATTGATTCTGCTGTTTGATCATATTGACAATTTTGGTTTGCAATTTCTGTGGTAATTTTGTGGTTGTTATCAAAGTGGCAGTCAAGTGGTGTTTGAAAAACTTCTGATAAGTAATCTGCGTAAAATTCTGCTATATCCATGTAAGCAAATCTTACCATAACTTCGATTATTCTGGTGGGGCACCACGCAGATCATGGTGCTCAGTGCTAAAGAAAATATTTAATGTAATGTATTTTATTTTATCACCGTAACAATACAAGTAATACTACAAAATCAATATAAATATGAAGGTGATAGGAGCCATAGCAGAGCCATATATGGTTCATTCATGTCTAACGCATGTTAGACATGAAACGAATACTCACACATTACGGCATAAAAACAATATTAAAAAAATCATCCACTGCACAACATTTACCCCATACATCAACATTGGAGAAACAGATTTAGAAATTAACTCACGCACACATGAAAAAAAACATCCCCATACTAACTTGATACACCAAATACAGAGATCAGTACAAATTATCGACACAAACACAATTGCAGAAACAACAAAACATTTCACGATGAAATTTGGATTAAGGTGGGGATTGACAAGGGGTCAGGAAGGAATACAAAGATGATTTAATCAGTTTTGAATTGGGGGGATGGGACATAATGGTGCAGATGCTAAGGAAATTAATTGGGTTCTTCGAGGGGACATATACTAGAGAAAACATCATTAAAATATTCCACACATATAACCACGCAATTCAATGAAATATGTAAATCACAATACACCACAACTACACTAAAAAAACTCGTCATCGGTGATTACGCACATTAGGCAATTGCATGGGTCACCAGGGCCCAACATCTACAAACCCATGTTGATGGTGCACAGTGAAACTTGAAGACGATAGAAAAAAGAGACCATACCAATACATCAGACATATCCATCAATACTATTACACAGAAAATGCAACCAACGCTTCGAACAACCTCGTTCTGCCAACACTACATACTTACTTGGCCTTGAAAACAGATTTTATGACATGATTAAACAAAAATACAAAGAAGACACATCTCTTGCTACATAAACCCTGAACTCACCACAAAATGGCAAACCAATCACAAACATTCACACAATCACAAACAGAGATTGATTATTAAAAAAAACAAATGAGTGCTACGCTTAAATCAATTGCACAGCACCAGTGTGTCTATACGCTCCATAAATGACCCACACCCACAAAAATATACTTACTGCATAGATTGAAATTCACCCTATCACTTACAATGCGTTATAAATTCACACGATTTCAGTTGCATTGAATGCTTCACATGACGAATACTAATACCTGAATCAATAATCAAGAAACAAAACGTCATCATTACTAAATTAAAGAAAAACATAACAGCTCAAAAAACTCAGCCCAGCATTAACAGCACTCAATAAAATACATGAATAATTTATCGCCGGCATAGGACTTACACAACAAACACTCAACACAATACTACATCACATAGGAATAGATCGACAAGCATATCATGCAACAACTGGTTTTTTGGAAATCACATACATAAAATGTTACTTAATGATAAACAACACGAAATTAAAAACCCTGTAAACTTATGTCAGGCTCTAGATTTTGACCCAGACACCCATACATCATTCACTTGATTAATCCAGAAATTCCACGACATGTACAACTTATACTCTGCAAATCGCTTTACAACAGAATAATATATACAAGCCAGCTTGAAAGGCGACCTCCATCGGACTTTGTATACGATGTTGTCGTTGACAAAATGGCTTGG
>JAYMFW010148945.1:0-19203 GCA_036785005.1 Tubulanus punctatus | reverse complement strand
ACAGACAGAATATTTACCTGACATTTACTCCAAGTTCGTGCAAATGTAGATATTTAATCGTTTTTTCTTCAGTTTTAATAATGTAATTTACAAAAAAACACTCGGTGAATTTTCAGACGCGTCCTCTGAATTCATGCATGAATCGCCGCAATCTGCGCTCTGATAATTTGCGTCATGATACATTTCTATAGTCAAATATTCATAGGCTTATTCAAGTACAAATTAATTGTCTGAGGTTTGAAATACGTAAATTCTTTACTCAGAAAAAAAGGAGCTGAAGGTTCGATTACTGAGTGTGCATTTATATTTTCAAGTATTTTCTAACATTATGAAGTAAAACGATACTGTAATCCGTGTACAATAAATATAGTAGAAATCCCACAATGAAGTAAAAACAAATACCTGATGATGACTGATAGCGTTCAGTAGAAACGTCGTGCTCAATACATTTCTTGAATTTTTACATGTTTTCGACTTAACTGTTTTTACTTCGTTGTGGGATTTTTACTTTATTTTCTAACATTATTTCTACCTTATGTTCACTAAATAGATTCATCAAATTATTCAGTTAAAAGTTTGTATTCATTAATCGACATCAATCACAAAAATGAGCAGATTAAATAAAATGTCCGTTCTTTATTTAGCTGTCGGCTGTCAGCCATCTCTTTCTGTTGACACTGACCGAGTAGCGCAGTAACTCTACAAAGCGCACCTTAATGTCATATAACAGACTTGAGCCGGATCGTGCAAGGGGTGTTCTTCTTCATCTAGGAAGGTTTTTCATACACTGTCACCTTTTTCATTTCAGCGGTGCTCTTGCCGGCAATCCATTTCATATTGACCGTGAATTCTTGAGGAAAGGTAAACATTATTCCAGACACATGATCCTGCTGCACTCTCTTATGAAACATGGTATTCTATTGTAAACAATTTTCTTTTTCACGAAGAGCTTAGTTTTGCGGAGTTGTCATGGAACAGTTTAGATGCCACCAGTGCTCGAGATTATGCTTGTACGTAAAAGATTTATATATAAAGCTATTTATGTTTTTTTCATTATGCGAGATCTAATCCATAAAAACTCCCGCTGCTATCTGAAACTACCCCCATTTTCTCTCCATAAAAAGGGTAGCAGTAATTGGTTGTCTCATTTATCAGGAAATACTCTCAATCAATGCGAATCATACTACATGTACCATAATTGACTCACAGTGGCTCTTTTTGCCTTTCGTGAATAGCTAAAAAACCATGTCGAGTATTAGCAGGTTTGGTTACACGATTCATTTTACAATGTCTGACCGGAAAATACACCATACTCTAAAATTGCGTAAAAAGTAATGCACCAGGAAAAATACATCTAAGCATTTAGATTTAGAAGGGTGAATTTGTTCTCTCATGTTCTCTGTTGAATTTATGTTGATAAATGTGCTGTTTTCTTTTTTTTGACAGTGGAATATCTATTTTGGGCTTCATTGCTGTCGGTAAATCTGAGCAAATTATCTGAAGATTTGATTCTGTACTGCTCGAAGGAATTTGGTTTCATCGCACTATCCGATGCCTACAGGTTGTTATCATAATATTGTCTCTTATGAGAATTTCTATTTATCGAATATTGACTATATCGATTTATTTGAAAATGAAGTACACCCATTATGACTGCCAGTCCAACTGTTTTTATCATACAACGTCTTTTACACCAAAACTTTTCCCCATCTTAATACCCCTTTTACTGAGATTACTCTTATCTATTGAAGTGGCAGAAAAAGATTTCCTATTATTAGTTTGTACCGCTGTCGGACAGCTTTGATCCCGCCATTCATTCTTAATACGTTATGTCGAAGCCAAAGAAGTCATTTTCTCGTTATGCATTATGAAGGTGCAAAAAAGCCTGATTAAGTGTTTCTTAGGCAACGTGTTATGTACGTCAAGGATAATAGCCTCGAATGTCTTGTCGCTTGTGTATGAAACCACCGGCTTTGTGATGTTCTAGTTGCAATTATATATATACCGGGTATTTCATTTGTATTCTAAAAATGATTTTTGCTCTGCGGTAATGCATATCATGCGGCTATAACGTCTCACTTAATTCCTAAGAGAAAGTCGGTACACATTAGACTAAATTACCATTTGTATTTGATTATCTGAAGTATTTCAGATTATTTCAGAGTCAACACCGTCTCCCCGTTAAGTGAAAATTATATTCGCGTGCAAATTGCCGAATTGCTAGTTGTGTCATTCTTCTTCAAAAGAAAGTGTCGAGTAACTTAAAGATGTAATCAGGCATACTCTAAGCTGTGAATCTGTAATCTGCCTACAGCTATTGATCCAATTAAAACTTCACAGAATTTTAAAAAAAAAGATATTCGTCACATCTACGTTGATTCATTCTTCTCTTTCGACAGCACTGGTAGTAGTCTGATGCCGCAGAAAAAGAATGCCGATAGTCTGGAATTGATTCGTGGAAAATCTGGAACAATGTTCGGAGTGGTAATTCCTTTTCCATTTATCCAAACAATCTTTAGATTGAGCATTTCAGTTATTTCTTTATGAAAAGTAATCAGTTTCTGTTTTTCGAATAACAACTAGTTTAATTAGTTTTTGCTTCTAGTCGATTAAGGTTTTCGGTATTTGATGGAATGCTGAGCTGGTTGTCGTGACAAGTGGCACCAGTAGCAACAACTCCTGCCATACCTATTGATATTGTCATGTGTGTGTATTTACAGTGTTCAGGATTGATGATGACTGTAAAAGGAATCCCGAGTACATACAATAAGGACTTGCAAGTAAGCAGCAACACAAGAACCTGATACACCTCTTGACACTTTTCATTTGAGAAGGAATTTGATGTTCGGAGCTATCTTTTTCCCCAATGATGTCAAATGCAGTTGACATCACCTGACTTTGTGATGCTCTGATCTAGTCTTTTATAGTTATGCAAATTCTTTATGAGATTTGTGTAATATCTAGTTGCATTGAATCAAAAGAATATTTTTAGCCATATATTCCCATTTGCCAATATCATGTTCTATGAAATTTTGATTTAGAAAAATGCTAACTTATTTATCATATGTCATGATAATATATAATCATTAAAAAACCGTCAAAACTTAAGATTTGTATGTACGTGTATGATTTTCTCCTCAGGAAGATAAAGTAGCAATATTTGGCGTGTTTGACACGATGTCTTCCATCCTACAAGTAGCTACGGGTGTTGTATCAACGTTGAAGGTAATCACACTGGCTCTTGTTATCGACCTTTCAGTTAGTAGAATATTGTGCGAAATTAACTCAATTACTAAGTTGCAAATATTTGAAGATGAAAAGAAATTTCCTTGATTTCGTCGCAGCATGTAGAATGCACAAGAAGTCATGTTTGGCGAGGGGTTTTTGTATTGACTCTATCAGCAATAAATTGTCTCTGTTTCTTTGCATTAGGTAATTACAAAGTGTTGCTCCCGAGAGCAGCTGTAACGTAATGACGAGATCCTGCCTTTTTGAGTTGTTATTTCCTTGCAGCCAACAAACTGGTCGAGCGATGAAGTGCATTATTAGTCGTAGAATGTGTGAGTAAAATGCTAATTAAACTCAATTTTGTTTTTTCATTTTGCAGATCGACAAAGTTAAATGCAGTGCTGCCCTTAGTCCTGATATGCTGGCTACAGATATTGCTTACTATCTTGTACGAAAAGGGGTACGTTTTTGTTAAGCTAATTTAGACCAAAATTGTTGGTTTATGTAAATTTTTGAACATTCCTTCAGAAAAGTTGAGATGTACAATAATTTTGATGTCGCAGTTGCCTTTTTTCTTGTCTTCAATGACCATCAAAGTTGTCTTTTTTTCCGTGCCATTTTGCCTTTTTCAGTCCTCATTTGCCTTTGGAACCACCCCTACTTTTCCTAAGATTGACATGTTTTCCACTTTTCCCCTAAAGATACCATTCCGTGAAGCACATGAGGTGTCTGGAAAGTGTGTGGCTAAAGCTGAGCAGAAAGGTTGCCCTATGGACAAACTAACCATGGAGGATTTCAAACAAATTCAGTAAGTTATGATGTTTTATATTTTTAACTGTTATTTAGTTGTATCATTAAGTCTTTTAAAACAATCGTATTATATCCATCATAAAACTATTAAGATTGAATTACCTCATCAGTATCTAAAATTGGAGAATTTTCTTTTTTTTTACAGCCCGTTGTTTGATGCCGATATAATGAATATTTGGAACTATGAAAATAGTGTTGAACAGTACGCTGTTTTTGGTGGAACTGGAAAACCAAGCGTCTTAGAGCAAATCAAAAAATTTGAGGAATTCTTTCAGAATTGTTAATCAATATTTCTTTATATTTTGGATTTCTTAAGCGAATCTGGCAGATGGGATCTGAATGGTGAAAGTAAATCTCAATTCTAGAATAATGTCAAAACTAGTTTATAAATTTACAATTTCAATACAATTATTTTTTCACAATAAAAATTGCATATTACATGGACAAAAATACGTATTCGTGTAAAAAAACCAACGTACGCACATTTAGACATATACATGTACATGTATACATACATGCATGCATACATACATACATACATACACATTCATACGGTACACGGTAAAAATCCCCACAGTAAATATCCCCGCAGTAAAAATCCCAACAGTAAAAAACCCCGCAAGTAAAAATCGCCACATCAATTTATTTGACCTAGTTAGGGAAAGTAGGTAAAAATTCCCACATCAAAAAAATGTCAGGTCAAATTTACATTAACATTCCAGTGTAAATAGTTCTGTTCATTTTTGAAGGTTTCGAAAATCTGAAAAAAGTTAGTGTCTCAAGCCAATGGAGTGATATTAGTATTCAAATTATTTAGAAACTATTTTCATCAATATTCAACATCAAACAGGTTAACACAGTTTGGTAAATGGGTACATAAACGAGGATGCAAAGTTCAGAGTTACTCTGCCATGTTATTGTAAATTAATTTACTAGTATTATAATTTTTACTTGTGGAGATTTTTACCTACGTTCCCAAAGTGGGGATATTTTTTTGTGGGGATTTTTACCTACATTCCATTCATACACATACATGTATACGCGCATAGGGCAGCAACACAGTAAGCGGGATTAACTCAGGGCATATTTCCTTATAAACTTACACAATTTTATCAATGTAGAATTTGAAGATTTAAAAAGCTTCTGTAATTCAAAGGGAGAAGGATTGCTGTAATAATACCGAGACATAAATTTCAAACGATCTCAATTGAAGGAGGGACATTGTAGTAGGAAATGAAATTCATCCACAACTTTCTTGTCTATTAGTTCCGTGATATCTGCCAATCTACGCTTGTTCTTTGATATATTGTTAGGTACTTAAGTAAGAAAATTAAATTGGAACCATCGGCATTTGCAAAGGGTGGCGTTATAACAACCTCGGATAGTAGTGGCCAGAAACTTTGGTCTGTGTCATTCATGTCTTGGGATCTCTAAGGCCTAATTGTCTTAAATTTGTCTCAGAATTGCTGGTATGTCTCAAAACGATTACTATGTCGAAATTGCTGTGAATCTTAGAATATTTATTTTTGTGTAGCTTTAGTAAGGTCTGAAAGAATTCTAGGTACGCGCTATAAAAGTGAAAATAATTTTTTCACTATAATCTCATAAGATGCCATAAAATGGACACTTTTAGTTATTTCTGAAAAATACACTTATTTTGATGATAAATGTGATCTCAAATATTGGTTTATTCATTGCTCATAGACAACAAAAATGTAGGAAATAAATAAAAGATTTCTGAAATAAGGATCCTAACAGGATTAGTTGAATATTCATTGTTCAAATTCATCAATCTAAATGCAGATTGCATATTATGTCTATGATTGATGATTTTCGAAATAATTTGGTACTCTGTAATGTTCGTTTTATTGATTTTATCCGAATAAAATGAAATAAAGATTTTAACAGTGATTTTTCAACTCGATATTTTGTATCTCCACGTGGTTGCGAAGTTTCAATTTTGATGAAGGGGAGGATTTATTGAGTCAGCTGTTCATTATTGATCGACGCAATACGATTTCACAATGTCAGGACAGCTGAGTGAGCAAAAATCTCACATTTCTAAAATATTATTTTTCCGAGCGTTAAGTTCCAATCATATCGGCTCCATCGAAAATACATTCTTTGAATATAGGGATATAGACAGAAATTCACTTTAGAAGTATTCAAATATTGTGACACCGGAGTTGTTATATATGTGACGTGATACTAATTTGTGGATTTGCAGCAAGTTGATCATGTTACCTAACGTGTTCTTGATTTCTCCGAACCCGGTGAATTTGTAATTGAGGCAAATCAGATTTACACATCACAGAGATTCACGTCACATCACCTTCAACTACCAAATTTACCTCAAGTGTTTGATCTTCACTGCCCTTACAGAAAAGATTCGTCTTGTAGGGTCGACTGCTCTTGGTGATCAAAAGATGTAATAGTATATAACTACACCGACTAACATGTAAAGGTTTAGCCTTCTTCGGTTAGACTTTGGAATAGTTTTTATACTGAAATTATTCGAAGATACTTTAAAAGATAAAAACCAGTCCGTCTGATCTGGTTTAATTTTTAAAGAATAAGATAGAATTAAAAGTAGGCCTCTGGGTCACTTTTGAGACCTCCAATATTTGAGAAACTAGGCACTAGGCATAAATCTTGTAGCCTAATGCTTCCTCTGGATAGATATCGTCCATGAAATCGACGTTTTGCCTCTGAGATTTGAGCTATTCGACGAACACGAGAATAAAAAGAAGATTCGCAGTGTCCCTGGACACGTATGCGAGTAAATCAGTGTTTGTTTGAAGTAGCCCCTCTCGAGAGGTACTGCGCGGTTTCTACAAATTTCCGGTTGGTGCGAGATGGGAATTTAGTCGCAAACGACGAGGGTTATTCGACGTCGGAAATAACGAATTGCGTGATAATCATCGGGTCGGGCAGATGGATGATATTTAACATTTAACGCAGTAAAGGGGACGATGTTTATGCGATTGCTTGATCACACTACTTTTTGACATATGGGAATATGGCCAGACCCTAAATATCCATTTTAAACACGCCGAAACCATGCGATATTTATTCAATGCTCGTTCTATAACTCTTTTGGTTATGTGCTATTCAGTTGATGAAAAACAATTTCAGATTGGGCACACGCACATGTACACGCACACGTGCGCACACACGAACACGTTCAAACCACTTTTCCTTGCAACTTTTGGGAACCGGTCCCCACACCACAAGGTTTTTTCCAAGAATTTTTCAAACAATCTAGAACCAATTTGTAACAACATTTAGCCGCGACATATTTTTTTCATTGTCAGCTGTATTCCAGGCTCTCGAAAGCGGAAAAATTGTTCGAGGTGACAGGTGGTTGTCAACCAAGAGCAATTTTGAAAATGACAACGTCGCCGTCACTAGTTATGTGTTATACGACGTGTTGAACCATTCTGACGGAGATTAAACTGCTTCCATATTTCCTTTAGAAAATAATCAAATACTCGCGTACGGCCCCGGGGGATGCCTCGGTGTGGTTGACTGTATTGGTATGATTCTATACCACTTCTCATCCGCGCTGTTATCCCGAGCTACTTGAACTTGAAGACCTGCGTGACAGGTTCCAACAACAAGTATACGTCGCTCCAGACAGACTCCGGTGTTTTTATGCTGATTTCAGCTACTCGAACTGACACGACATAATTGAAAAGTGTAGACAAGAATTCCAAGATTTCGAAAATCGATTTCAAACGGTTCAAATATCGTATTTCAACATAAGTTTTTCATCAACACTGCATACTCAAATTTCATAATCGTTGTCAGTCGAACATTCAATTTTTATTTTTTAAAGAAGTTTGGAAGAAGAAAACGAGCAGGCTCTACTGGCTTGAGAAAGTCAGTAGGGGACAGGATCTTATTCCAAAAAAGTTGTCACTATAGAAAGCAACTTATTGAAGAAATAGCAATGTACTCCCGCGTGAAATAATCTGAATATGTCTTTTAGCTTGAACGGCAATAACTTGGGGGTATAATGCCCCCTCCCCGTCCCTCGATTGACTAGAGTTCTAACTGCCTCCTTAATATGTTTTTTATATTCACTCCCCTTGGGGATGGCAGTTTGGGTGTAGGGCAGTTCATTTATTACGCATAACTTTTTCTAAAAGCTTTCGTTAGAATCGGATCTTTTCATCACGATTCGGATCCTGTCCGTTTTGAAAAAACCCGAGACACCGTCGTGCAGGTAAGTGTGACCGAGAAAGCGAATGAATAACGAACGCTCGTTATTCCAAGGTTTCTGGTTTCTAAAGGTTTCTCGGAAGCAGAATTCTGATATTGTTATATTACCGCGTTAATGAGTGGGTATTAGACGAAGTAATATATGTTTCTGGATGCAACATTGATTACTACCATTTCAATCCCTTCGTGTCGTGACAGTAGTTACAAGAGAACCTCATTACACAACTGATCCTTGTATCCACAGGGATGTCAACCGTCTGCAGTAGTAGTCCCTTTAACAAGCTCCGAGCGCTGTTCAGCGATATCATATGTTTTCATCTCTACATCATGGGTCATAACACGTACGCTTAGAGCTGGGGGATCAGTTTCCAATGTCGAGGGTTTATTAGTCCTTTCCAAACAGATTCGAACAAATGACAGACAGAAAACATTAATCAAATATCACGTTTTTATTTCAACAGACACGTTTTGTATCCGATACAATATTCCAAAATAATACTTTCTTACAGAAACGTACTTGGGATTGAGAAGGAATTCATATTCTAGAAATTCCTTACATCCAAAGCACATTTCTGTAAAAATAATTGACTCAAATACATTACATAATACTCGGATCATACAATAGAAATCCTTTTGACCAGTAAGGTAAATCAAATTGGAAATCAACATTTATATACAAATTCAGCTGTGAAATAATATTCAACGGTACAAATAGATTGCTTGCACAAGTTTTGCTGACATCAGTAATGAGACGTACTGAATACTCTGTCAAGAGAAAGTCAAGAGAATGTAAATATGCATTTAATAACGCATTATTTGAAAAATGCACAGAAAATAGCGGAGCATAATTAATTTGTAGAAAAAGATCAGCAGCTTCTAATCTCCATATAGAATAAAACAAAATTATAAAAAGTTAAACATAAACTAATAGATAGTCGAAATCACACGAGCATAATGCAAATACGGTACTTTATTAGGGTCACAACATTTCTGCAGTAAACTCCCTGCCATTTTTAGGTTGACAAACTCGAATAAGATTTTCTGAAAAATTCTAAATTATCATTCTGAGAGTTAGAGTCATTCAATCTACCAGCATTCTCCAGTGAGGATAGAAGACACACATCATGACAGATAATCAAACTACTTTCGAGACAAATCTACAAAATGACGACAAGCGTTAGAAAAGAAAATAAAAATTTTCATTGAAATGCGGATAACATTTTTCAGTAATATATCTAATCCTACCGAAGCATGAATAATTCAAACTGTCAGTTTATTGAATAACGCGCGCTTTTGTTGGGACGTTTTGATAGAATATTGATTTTTCTAATGATACGCGCGGCGTCAATTAATCAAAAAGAGCATCGCATAATGATATCTCCTGACTGAGTGGGAGAGAACTGTTATTATACCAGCAACCCATCGTTCGCCTTTCAAAACGCTGTCTACGCCAAAGAATTTTCTCTGCTATCGCATACAGAAACGAGATGAAGCATGATTTTATTAGGAAACAGGCGTGAATATAAATCATTGGCGGCTTTTGTATTTGAAAAGAGAATCGATAACGCCTGCGTGAACTTTTAGCTGATAATCGGTTTTCACAGATCCGGCGATCGTTTTCTAAACAGTCGCAAACGACATAGGAACAAAAACCCATTTGTTTATTACACACCATTAGCAGTGCTCTACACGCTGCATACAAATCCGCGCGAACAAGTTACCTAAAAGTTTCAATTTCCTCCAGAAATGAACTAGATTTATACGTAAATACAGTAATTCTCAAATGGAGAATTTTCCCCCAACTGTGCCTGTAACAGAATCTACCACGAGTGCCTCGTGAAGGAGAAAATCCTCACACGTCACAGAAAATATTGATCTCTCACCTACCATGAGTGGAAGATTTTATTTCTGTTGATGTTATAATTTCACATTTATACTATGGTTTTATCAGTGGGTGCTATTATGATATTGAGTTCATGTGTAGGGAATTTTGATTCTGATAATATTTAGTTATGTGTATTTATGTAGGGAATATTGACGTTTAATAATACTTAGTATAAACTCAATATCATAACAGTGCCCGGGAGTGGGTGGACACATATTTTATTCGCAATGGGTTATTCCCACTAAAAATGCCATAATTTTGGGCAAAAATTATATGAATTCATGATATGTTGTCTTAAATGCAATTTGATACAATTTGACAATACCATTTTATTTGGATAGTTGAGCATCATAGCTTTATTGCTAACAATTAGTATTGTAAAATCTGCGATCTTCATATTATAAGCACAGCAACAGTTAATTTAAAACCAGGCTCAGCCTACCGGTATAAAGCTGCATTCACATGTACAAGTTAGCCCCATGGTGGTCTCGAGGCAGAGCATTTTACACGGAAACCCAGAGACAGTATTCAATGTATTGCCTCCAGGCTACTCGCCCTTGGTCCCGACGGGGACGATCTGGAGGCAATACATTGATTTACATTAGATCATATAATACGCAACAAGTACTCAAAATAGCCCTGAGAAAGTGAGCCTCTAGGCAAACAGGGGCGGATCCAGGGGGCCTAAGTGGCCCGGCCTTTTTATTGCCAAATATAAATTGCTAAAATTTTCTAGGGGGAGGACCCCCAACCCCTCTTATATAAACTTCATGCCTTCTTACAGTGTGTTTTATTAATCTATTAATCTATAATTTATTACCCCTATGCAAAATCTGTGGATCAATCCCTGTCAATCTGTTGTATGTGTGGTAAGACCAGGCTTAGGAGTAAATACCTTTTTTGGCCTTGAATCTTCCAGGTCACCCAAAAGAATGTCTCTACCATTCAATAGTACTTCCACATGCAAGGAGTCTACTCGCAAGCATAGTCTCGGCTAATAAGATGAAAGACCTCTGAGAAAAGAAGAATCAGTCAGCAAGTGGATCTCAACAGAATCGAATTATCTCCTGCATTTCCAGGTTGCTGGTTTTTTGTGAGTAAATATGAAAAAATACTGTTTTCGACCAACAAACTTCAGATATTCATTACCCATACCAATTCACAATACGCATACAAACTATACAGGTTACAAAAATAAAATGGTAATACCAACCCAAAATGACAAACTCTGATGATTGATATGCAGGCGTGGATTTAGCGGGGTGGGGTGGTGCAGTTCCAGACACCAGTTTTTTAAATCTTGACCACATCTGCGAAAGTCCTGGCCTCTTTATCCACTGAATTTAATTGTTTGATGGGTTTTAGCGAGGTGGCTTCACGCCTTGGGTGTTCGCTGGGTGGGCTGGGTCCCCTTTTCAGGAAATCCTGGATCTGCCCCTGATATCGGGCAGTTAATTTAGTATGTAAAAAGTTATGAGGGGGAGGGGGGGTTAGGTTAGGTACGTACTATAATGCCAAAAGTATAGGAAAAAGTGGCCGATTTTGCATACCATAGGGGAGGGGTATTAAAATTCAAATTTTATGCATACATACTAAATAAACGGCCCCCATAACAATTCAAGTATTCCACTTGCCAAAAAATAGAAAAATCTAAATTTGACATATAAAGAATATGTGAATGCCATACTTTCTTGTCACATGACAATAATGACACGTCGTCAAATTTAAACACGAGTAGAAATAACCAGAAACATTCTACGGCTTGATTTATCTGACAGAATCTTGTAAAGCCCATTTCAGTAAAATCCTAAATCAATCTTATTACGCCGAGATGCCTTTGACAGATGGTTACCAGTTGCTGCGAGTCTTTCAACCGATCGATGTTTACTCAGGCAATCCGCAAAGTAAATTGATGGATAACCGAGCTAAGAAAATGATGGAGGGGACCCACGACTTTCTGATACGCACGTGAAAGAAGAAAAGAATTAATTTCACTTGTCACTGGCAGTTGACAAAATACCGGCTATCTTACATCAAGGATATGATCAACAGTTGCCTAGTAACTTACAGCCCACTCGTAAATTCTCAAATCAACTGAAAAAGTTCTAAATGTCACCAACTCGTGAACGCCATTTCGTTCATCCAAACCAGCGGACAACAGGGCACGCCTAATTGCCGTAAACAATCCTTTTCCGACAGATATCAGGAGAATGTCTCGAGCACTAAGCGGATACTAATACTGATGGACGATAGCGATTAACCTGATTGATAGCATAAACGTGAAATCAATTCCTAACTTGATTGCAAACGCAAGAGAGACAACATGGCAACAGTACTCAGTCAACTGGACCAGGACGCAAACTAATAATATTCAAATTGGGTATTGCTCACTGGCGAACTGTACCACGGTGAGTTTACCCAATCGGTTGATATGAAAGTGGTGAGCAAATACAGTAGGACAAAATGAAGTTCTATTATGACACGCTCCTCCAGAGTACCAACTCTAGCTGCTAAGAACTGTACATTCACTTGTGGGAAGTACTCATATAAAAACTTCTACAAACATTAGAGTTTCAAACCATGGTTTTTAATAAACCACTGCTGACATCATCTCCACACCAGATTCACCAATTCCAATATCTTTTGATACCGCTTTCAAAAAACACATTCAAGATTTATCTTTTGTCCATCACTTGAAACCTATGTATTATCATCAATCCCAACTCCAGAGTGTCGTATGTAGCACTTTCAACTATTTTGTCATAAGTGCCAATGGTGGCATTACAAAAACTACACGTGCATAGCATTCAAGTTTTTTGGGGCAATCCCCCAGAAAGTTTTAGGACGTGCATTTTTAAGGTGTTTTCTTCATGAATTTTGAAGAAAGTTTTCTGTCCCCGGATATTTTGTAAAACTCAAAAAGCTGTGGGGAGGTGCATAACATGTTCTCCCCACAGTAGAATATAGTAGAGTTCAACTCAATGACTGAAAGTCTCAAAACCCAAATTTTTAATCCTTTGAATCATGTACAGAAGCTGTGGCAAAAAACCGTGTGGAAAGAAGGTTTAAAAGCCTAATCTAAACAAAGCTTATAAATCAAAAGTTTTTTTCAACCTCTAAAGACATGATGAAGTATGCACAAGATAGTATTAAGAGCGTGGACAAAAGTATATCTATGATATAAATAAAACATCAGTCATCCTCCATTGGGACAATGCTATCCATCTTTACAATCTACATCATTCTCATCTAGACAGTAGAGAGACATAAAAATAGATCTAAAGACAGGGGCCCTTATGGAGTGTAAATAGATTCTTAAAATAATATTTCAGATTAAGTACTCTCCGAAGTAACAATGGGAAAAACAGAGAAACGATTGCAGAATACAGCAGTATAACTTACGTAAAACTCCGAGATACAGCATGAATTAAGCAGGATCTAGTGAGTCTGCAAAATTGATAGCAGTGATGCGCAGAATCAACACAAATCAAAATCAGCAGAGCATGAATAATTGAAGCAGTCATCTTTGATTTTCAGAGACGACCCTTGATGGAAATATCCATACGAATAACATCTATCTTCTTTACGAACTTCCTTAAATCATGCGGAACTATAAAATTGTCTTTCATGTATTCTGTAGTTATCCACTAAACATCAGTTAATAGAATGTATCACTTCGAAAATACATGACAGTACTTTTCATTGTACATGCAGCAAGCGCAAAAATACACAATTCTGTAGGATCATTATTGGAATTAAGTCTGAAAGCTTTAATCATAATTTCGCCCTACTCGACGACTAATCATGTTGAAACTATCGTCAGGGTAGATCAAAGGAAAAATGGGACATCGGTTTATTTTCCTGCCGGCAATTTGAGCTAGAAGAAGTAGGAACCGCGTTTGTTCATTCATTTCCAATTAATCTATGTCACTTCAAATTCATTATTTGGAAATGGAAAAATGATCTTAGAAATAATTGAGAAGTGATAGAATTTAATTGGAAACGAACTAGCAACCAGCGAAAAAGGTTCCTAATTGTGCGGTCCATCATTGAAAAATCTTCTAGATGCACAGTATGTCATAAAACACATCCTCAATAATTCAACCACATTCGAGTAAAGCGATATGGCCCGGTAACACGTTTAAGTGGATTTCCCTCTAGAAATATGAATCGACTCATATTCTGCAACCTTCACCTGAAAATCTATCGCGTGTTTTCCACCAAACGCAGCAGCGATTGCAACGATCAAGTTTCCCCGTGTCGACGGGCCGAGGCTAGCGGTGGCAAAAAGTTGAAATGAATCCTGCCCTGACATTCAGAAATTGCATTAGGAACATTTCCTGAGCAAAGAAATCTGATGTACGGATCTCGAGTAAACAGCTGATTTCCATTAAACTCTATTTCTTTCTCCTCTGGTTTCAGACGGTTGCGAAAAAAGAAAAAATCAATTGTAACCAGGATGAAGCTGCAGCTTATGGATTAGCTTGAAGAGTATGGCTTATGCATAACTGAGTCACAGAGAACTAATTGATATCCACACTACAGAACCAAAATATTTCATTCAAAAATTAAAAAGCCACCTTCACACACGTACAGCAGTTTGCCTCATTTACCATCTCAGCAATGAATATTCAGTGATCCAATATAAATCACTAACTTGCCTTGGGGCAACCTGGAGTCTCAACTGGGGGCAAGTTGCCATGAGTTGCGCCATGTGAACACTGCCCCAAGGCTAATTTGTACGTGTAAAAGCGGCAAAAGTGCACATATTAAAAGCACGTATTGCACCAGTATAAGTAAAACATAAACATCATTTTAACTGGCAAGAAATAACGCTATATACTTAACAAAATCTTACAATATTGCACATATTATAATGACTGTAAAATGTTGACCTTGCCGAATGAAATCATAAGTAGAGTTGCTTTTAAATGTTGCGTGCATGGAATGCGGAAATTATAACAAACCTTTTGCAATTGCTCATTTACCTGTTCATGGTAACAGCAAATTGAGGCAAATCTTAGAAAGATCAGCAGGCGGAAAGTTTGGTTGTCTAGCAACAACAGCCAAGGGGCCATTCACAGGTAGGAGGGGAGAGGTCGAGTTGGATGAATGATGGCAGACTTTGCTAGGTGTAAGGGTATAAAATTATATGAGTAATACTTCTAAAATGTCAGATGTAAAATTTTTGGCATTCTGCTTCTGATTTTTTTCCACATTCCATGCATCAGCTAAATGCAGTTTTTTTCTTCAAAATTATCAAAACAGAAACTATCGACAAAAATACATAAAGATACACGGTAAGGACATACCGTTCTTTGTGTATTTTTGCTACTGGTCAAAAGGCATTGGTTTGAGACAGTTTTAACAATGAGATCAGGGTCAGCTGACTCCGTCTTTTTGTATTTTTCCCGTTGTATTTTTGTCGATGGCTGAATTGCTCGGACTCTGCGTCGGATCGCCGTAGCTGATTTTCAGTCCTTTACTCAGAATTTCGTGCTCGCGTTTATCCCAGAAGTCTTTATTACGTTTTAGCTCTTCCATATTTTCGGCGACCATTTTATCTGGTTTTCCGTAGTCGGGAGGATTCTCACGCGGATTATATCCAAGTCGCGCTAGCATCGGCGCTATTTTTGGCATATCTCGAACGACGTCCGCAGGAATTTTTCCGACCCATCGAGTCAAAGCTTCCGGGTTCACCGGCTTGATAACCTGATCCGTTGACTTCTCAGTTCTGAAATGAAATAAAAGAAAACTCAAAAGTCTGAGATATTTAGAATCTACCATGAGTAGAGGAGAACAAGATTTTCTGTGACGAGTGAGGGTTTTTTCACATGAACACCTAAACGAGTCACAGAAAATCTTATTCTCAACTACCACGAGTTGAAGATTTGATTTCTTCTGATGTTATAATCTGACATATTTTATTGAATTTAAACCAGCGCAGTGGTGGACACACGTTTCCGCAATGGGTTTCTCCCACTACAAATGCTACAATAGGGGGAGAAATTCTAGTTTCTCGAGTCGGGTTTATCCGAGAAACCTGAAATTGCTCTCAATAACAGCTGTGATTCAACTTAGTAATTTCTATCCACGCCTGATTAAATAGTGCATAATTGACTGCGCAGAATTCTGCTGCAGGAAACTGATTTATGATGGATAATTGTCAGATATCATTTTCTTGTTTTCACGCGATAACGCTAGAGCCATGAGGGCGGCAGTCTTTCAGAAGAGATTTTCAAGGAAACTCTAAAAGAAAGGTTCCGAGTAAAATTCCTCATACAGACAATATTCAAGATAAGGGTAAAGTATCTCACAATGACAGATTTAAAGTTCAAAATAGACAGGGCACAAATTCTTCCTCAAATTCCCATTTGCTGTATACCCCTTTTAAAGGACATTGAAGTCAATCATAGACCATTTCATTCTAACCTAATGTTGGGTGTACAGTATCATTTGACATAGAGGAATTTGACGGAGTGAAATTTGATGGATAAGAATAACATAATAGGTTGTTTTTGACAGGGTGGAATCTGACAAAGAGGAATTTGACAGAGTGGAATGAACTGGGCACTTCTCTTGTTATTTTTTCTCTCAATGCAACCCACAGCTATGCCAGATCGCCATACTGCCAAGATTCTTTGTAAAAATGAATAAATATAAAATAAATATCGTCATTATCATATCATAAAGAACCATACTCTGTCAAATAAACTAGAAGGAAGAAGAATCCAAAAAAGCTTTATAAAACTACATAACATCGAAGCTATAAAGAAATGACCATAATGTGCAGCCTTAAAAGAAGCTATGTTAGGTCTGAAAATTTGCATGGATGAATCACCATGGCGCCAATGTATAGCATGAAAAAATAGATATGAATGCACCATTGGGTACAAGAAACTAGTCATAGCCTGAAAAAATCTTTAAAAAGAATGCTACAGAAACCGGATGAAATAAGCTCATGAAAAATTTCTGTATCAAACAATATTGCTCTGGAATTTTTTTTTATCCATCCAGCGCTGAAAACTCTAGATCAAATGACTTATTACAAACTCTCTTTGAAAGACGAGAAATCGGAAACTAAAATAGCAGCTAATTGATCAAGTGCAGGAATGAATGACGACTCAATAGAGATCAGTTTTTATGAAGATGTTTTTAATTTCCAGTAAATTAACTGTCATCTGAATTTTTCGGATGACGCAGTTCATGGTTTGCTACTTCGTAAATAGTGTGTCGAGTTCTGGGCACAATCCGAAACCTTCATGTAAATGAAGAAAATTCCACTTCATCATATTTGATGACTTTATTTTTCTGAGCTCATTAGAAGAAACACCTGCTTTGAATACTTGATGAACAAACGTGTTAATAATCTGATCGTCTGGTGAAATATTCTTCCACCAAAATCCCTTCCGAGATAACCTGATACACAGTATTAAGCATTCAAATGAACAAATTCGCCCACAAAATCCCTGCTAATATGGATTATATTTCTCTGGCGGTGTACATTGGACAGTGGCATCAATTTGTTGCTTAGGAGATGTAATATGGAGATGCTTAATTCATTACTCTTATAATGTGGGTATGCATCGATCTACTCGGCAACTTACAAATCAATATCTTAAGAAATGTCATCAGAATATCTCCCATTTTCATTACTGGTTGCCATAGTTAATTTTATGGATATCGACCATGTACATATGGCCGAGTGGTCCAAGGCATGGTGACACCTTAGCTGCTAGGACATCCGTACTTGGGAGATCACGGGTTCGAGCCTAGTGGTCGGCATTAGTAATGCAGGTTTTGCTGACGTACGGTTTTCCTGAGTGAATATAGTATGAGCTCGGTAGGATAGGATAAGTGGTGTCACTCGTCGTGAGGCCAATTCTATAGGCCATTAGGGCCTCCCTGACCAAGCGACGTAAAATAACAACCCTTGGGACATTACTATTTATATCATTATTGATTTTGTAATGCCAATTGAACCTGATCTCCGAAATGACCCGGGTCATTTTTTCTTGAGCTATGTTGATCCCGGGATGATTGAAAAGCCCAGTAAAATAACTTCATCTAAATTACATCTTAAGTTAGATTACTCAAGTTATCTATCTATTCAGGCGACGTCTGGTTTTTATAAAGCTAGATTTGAAGGGAAGAAATTCTAATTTCAAGCCCAACACACATGATATGTTATCTGCTTAACGAAAATGATGTATACAGAAATTCCTTACGACAGGCCTTGAGCTTTTTTGGTATTCCCCTTCATCAGTAGAGTGTGGTTAGTAGTAAGGTTCGATCATATTGTTCAAAATTTGAGGATTACCACAAATATATCTACTTTTGATTATACCCACACACACAAAAATGTTTTTCATCAAAAACAAAGTAAATGTCTAAACCTACTTGCTTATAAGTCATACATGGCTGCTTTCTAAAGCACTTAGGAACTAACTTATCGTGTGCGCAGGGCAGGGCATTTCTAAAACCGGTTCAATTTAAGATGCAATAAAAAAGTACCTTGATAAAGATATTCCTCCTGGCTTTCCGACGTAGTCTTGATGATTCAACACTGAATCATGCCAAGGTATATCGAGGAATTCCATGATTTTTCTCATCCAAAGTTCAGGATGAAGGACGAGCTGTTCGTAGTACACCGGCATACAACGCGAAGAACCAACCCTCAGGCACTGATAATACATTTGTTCGACCGCTTCGCTCCACTTTTTCAAACTTTCGCGGTAACTTTTCAAATTGAACCCGGAGATCGTCACTTTACGACTGATCACCGAATGCACGACGGCACGGCCGTCGCGGATCATCAACACGAATTTCGCGTTCGGAAACATCCTAGACAGGTATATACTAGCTTTTAGCGTGAACGGGTCTTTGTTACATAAAAATGGGGCGGCTTCGGCGTGTTTGGCTATGATTTCGAGGATGAATACGGATAGGGCACCGTCTAGAACTTCTTCGGTGATTCCCGCCTCTTTCAGGCGTTGCATTTCTTTACTGGAATGTGCCATGTTACTGCGCATGCTCAGAACGCGCGGTATAATGCG
>JAYMFW010148612.1:0-19248 GCA_036785005.1 Tubulanus punctatus | reverse complement strand
CCCCCCCCCCCCCCCCCCCCCCCCCCCCCCCCCCCCCCCCCCCCCCCCCCCCCCCCCCCCCCCCCCCCCCCCCCGAGTGTAAAAAACGGCTAAATTGGCCGTACGTACTATTTGACTGCTCCCAAACTGAAATGACTCGAGTAGTACCGACTTCCAGTGCCCGACAAAAGTCCAGACAAGAGGGTTAACGAAAGGGTTCAATTTTTCTACTGATCTATATTTCAGCCTGCACACACTAGATGGCGATCGAGTGACTGATTGTGCGCTGTTACAGAACGGTGAATACTATGTGGCGGTCGGTAAAGAAATGTTCAGAGATTTACCGTACGGAAAACGAGTTAAACCGATCTTAACATCACCTCGTATCGATAGGAAGTAAGTATCGAATTGCCGAGAGAGGTTTCAGGTAGAGAAAAAACCCACAATTTGAATTTTAAAGAAAATGAATATTTATTCCGGAGTACGACGTTTCGATCGTATTCTAACGGTAAACGTCAGATACTTACTATATATTCACTTTCTTTAAATTCAAATTGTTTTTTTATATGAACCAACATGGATTATAGTATTTCTCGTTCAACAGAAGTTTCAGGTGTCAGCCAGGAATTTTCTTTCCTTAAGAGAGTCAGGGAATGATTTTTTTCTATTTAAGATAATCTTACAACATAGATTATTGCTAAGATCCTGTTTGAGGACATTTACAGCAATGTTACACTTATAACAAGCGTTCATGAAGCTACCTCTATACAGTATGTACGGAAACAGATCAAAAATATTTACAGAAAAGATTAAGTAATCAGAGTAATTGAATGGAAATAGACATAAGATCAAAAATACTTTTCAATACTGTGACAAAGGAACATAATTGAGACATATATATTCAGGAGTTATAGAGAGTATGAAATTATTGCGCGTGCCGAGAGAGGTTTCAGGTGTCGGGGTGGCCCTCCAGGAAATCAGGGAAATTTGTTGAGCTATATAGATCGCTCGTATTATCAAACAGTTTTTGTCTATTTTTTGTGTACGTGAAGTCGGGGTAAACAACTTACATACTTGGGGAATAGTCAGGGAAAAGTAAATCAAATTACACATGGTCATGCCTTCAAAATATTCTATCTATTATTATCTTTTTGACACAAATCTACATGTTTTTCATCATGATGTCCCTTCTTACTTGAAAATCTGTTGTAAATTGGCAAAAAGCAAAAAAGAAATGTGTCTATATAGCCTAACTCAAGTTCCATTAGTTGAGCTTTTGCAAGTTCTGCATTGCACGGGCAACAGATGCCCGACTTGCCCTAATTTTCGATTCAAATAACCCGAGATTTTGAC
Organism: Tubulanus punctatus; assembly: GCA_036785005.1. NCBI lineage: Eukaryota > Metazoa > Nemertea > Palaeonemertea > Tubulaniformes > Tubulanidae > Tubulanus > Tubulanus punctatus. Next base: position 17,916 of record JAYMFW010148612.1, on the reverse strand, counting down.
ATGTTTTAAAACTGTCTTTCATGGTAAGAGCATTTTGCTGCCCAAATTTTCGATCAAACGAGTCCCAAATTTTGAAATGTTTAGAAACTGTCTGTCGCAACATAGGGCTTATTTGTCGGATTAACTTTTTCGATGTATTTTTCCAGGCAATGGCAATTGGGTCGACCGAAACGAATGCGCAAGAATCGCACAACGGGCTCAAACAGTTCGGGAGAATCTAGTACTAAAAGTGGGGAACCACCAAAGAAGTAAGTTTAACCGCTAGGACACCAGATATTTACGATGATATCATTCATGATCCAAATGCAAATTTCAACTGATTAACAACACGATGAAGGGCACTTTTCCTGAAACGAGTCACAGAAAATCTTGTTCTCACCCACCACGAGTGGAAGATTTCATTACTGCCACACATTATAACTTGGCATTGTTACTATGATTCTATCAATTTAAACTGGCTCAGTGGGTGGACACATATTTTCCCAATGGATATCTCTCACTACAAATGCCTTAATTGAGGCAGAAAAACGCATACCTGCAATGATCGTGGGTGGTAGGCACCAAGAGGCATCAAGAGGGGGAGCCACTGCTGACCCTCTTTTGAAAATGATTCTCCTTAATTGAGCAGGCTCGTGTGATTTTGGTGTCCTTCAAATTCCACTATCTGTACACCACTATTAATTTCACTTTGTCAAATGAGGCTGCACCCCTATTAAACGATATTGAAGTGTCAATCATAGATCATTTCATTCATGTGGGTTTGAACGGCATCATTGACAGATTGGAATGTGACCGAGACGAAATTGACAAAGCAGAATAACACGATAGGTGTAATGAAGAAGACACAATAACCATATCTGAAATGTAGGATGTTAGTGGGTTAAACATCTTACATCTAACACAATATGTGGTTTTTAACAGGTTGGAATGAACCAAGTATTTATGTTAGAAATTATGAAAAGTATTTATTCAGCCGTCAATTAATGATGACTCTGAGCCAAATATATTATGTGCATCACTTGCTGAGTAAGCCTATATTTTCCTCCCCCCACCCCTTTAAAAGACACCCCCATTTACGACATGTGTACAAAACTCTTTCAGGAAAACGAATCGAGTGGCGCCAAAAAAGAAAGCGACTCATGAAAACAAAGATGACGTGTTTCATGCCAAAACTCAAAAGAAAAATGCAAAAGCGAAAGAAATTGATTATGACAGAGGTATGATTGGCGGAGTCTTGAGATTACACCTTTCAGTGCCTATTTGAATTATCCTGAATCGCTTATAGGACTAAATTAGTTAATATTTATCGTTTGACCTTAAACTCATGTTTTATCTATTTGTTTGACTTCCTTTGAGTTAACACATAGGCTTATTTCACAAACGAAATTCGTTCCATCTGCCTACTCGGGTGACTATAATCATATGCTATTTTCTTTTATTCAGATGACAGTGGCGTATACAAAGCTAAACCTCGGATGAACGAAAAAGGGAAAGCTGAAGAGATTGAAGAGACGGATGATACACAAGTCGAGTTACCTATCGATCAGGTCGAGGCTGAAGAAATCAAGGTGAGAATTGTCGTAATTTCATTGTGTTCTTCTACAAAGTTCTGTGACCAGTTGCTCTAATTGTTTAGTGCTTGCTACCATTTAAATGGGTGATATCAAGTTCGGTGTTAATGACCAAACATATCTTTGGTAACTCAACTCAGTTTCAACACCAAATTTGAACACACCCAATGAGTTCCTCACATATCCAGTTATCCCAGCAGATGGCGTGCTTAATAGTAGGTCTTTTATTCTAAAATCAAATTGATTCTTATGAACTTTACTCAAATATTCATCAAACTTCTTCTAGCAATCATGGGCTATTTGAAAAGGACGTTAATACAAGATCTCGTAGTGTGAAATGTCAAATTATTTCACGACTGATTGCAAAAAATAGAAGCTGAAATTTATCCCATTTTAGAAGAAATGTGACCGGAAACCTACTGCACATTGTAGCTTTCTGGTGGATTCCAACTGCCAGCGGTAGAATCCTTGATTGCCGGAGTAGCATTTTGCGTCCCCAGTTGAGGTTACCTTGAAACCGTGGTCTCAATTGGTTAGTTTAAAACATACTTTAACCGGCCTATTTTACTAATGCCTTACTATTGAAATAAAGTTTTGTGGCATTTCATAGATTTAGAATGGTAGAAGGGCTAAGGGGTGAAAAAGTACAAGATGTGGCATGAACTAACTCATTGATACATATCAATTTCAGCTGAGGAATCTTGGATTTTCAAAATCTATTAATACTGTATTCATATTGCTAGTTGTAAATGAAACAATGTACCAAACAACAGCTCAGAAGGCATGAAACCATAAAGTATCTGCCAAAATTTAGGGCTATTGGAGCGCGGGGTCGTTACATCTTGTTTTACATCATTTAGTCCCCTGAAGAAGCCAGGGAGAGCCAAATGACCTCTAAAATAATGACCTCATTACTTTGTCGATGAAACTATATATCCCTGAAGTTTATACATTTAGAGAATCGTTTTCAGACAACATCACGATCCGGAAAATTATCATTCTATTCCCAAAGTCTATTACATTTTCTTCATTTTCATTTAGCTTCTTTGAAAATTGGACAAATTTCTCGAAATTCAGAGATAAGAATTCCTTGCATTTGTGTCTTAAAAATCACGGTTCAAAATGATGATTAATGGATTCGTCTTACTTCTTTAAATGAATGAGAAGATTTTTCCTCCATGAATGAAAAATTGACAACCAAATACAGACACAATTCATGATAGAGAGGAGCCAGGGGAGCCAAAAGACAGCAGAGATCCTGGTGCCTCTAAAAAGGAGAAAATGCTATCACAAGTTGAACACAACTTGCGAGTTTCTCAAAAGTTATTAAATGCAGTTAATTAGTTAATGCCACTGTATATAACTACAGGTTACTACTAAACACCTTTTGAGCAACTCATCCCAATTTATGGTTGCTATGATTGGGTTCAAATCCCATTTTCTTCTTTCTAGAGGCACAAGAATTTATCAAGGTTTTTTACTCCCAAGTTTGTGACGAATACCTCTCCTGCTTCCCTCCAGTCTTGGATATTCTCATCTCTGTAGATTCTGTCATTTTGCTTGTTGCGGATCTTTAAACTTTGGCTTCTCTATTTCATCTATGCTATCGCTCGAAAACAGGACGGAGACGACGACCTTAACCTCGATAAGTTCGTTTACGACAAACCGAAAATGCACATAGCGAAAGGTAAAGACGAAAATTCCCCGTCGAAAAACGACCTGAATCCGTTTCCCATTTTGCCGGCGATAAGTCCAAACCAGCAGAGTCGCAATTCGGACGCGGAGTCGGACCGGTCTCGTTCAGCGAGCGATCCCGATATCGGAAACGACGTCGAATTGCCGTCGATTAAAACCGACGACGACGAAACAACGCCTAACGATGGCAGCGTCGACAGCGGTATAACAGCCGACATTGATGCAGTTACAAACAACCTGTCGAACATCGCCCTATGTGACGATCACGAGACAACCGGTCTGCCGCAGATCGTGGAGAAAGACGTTCTATTCGACGAGCATCCCAACATGCCCATGACCCCGAATATTTTACAAATTGAGAATTCGGATCAGAACCCGTTCGATTTTGAAATGCCCGACAGTTTGAAACGAGTTATCGAGGCGCAGATTCATCATCGTCCATCGTTTTCGTCACCCGATCCTGATGAGGATGTTTTCAATCAGGTATCGTTTCATCTCTGAAATCTACATGTGTCGTCATCATTGTTACGTTTCGTAGAATGATCGGAGTGGAGTATCGAATGCTCGCGTGTACTGTGTTCCTGACTGTGACTGATTTATTTATACTCATTTACATGCCACAAATTTGTCAAGATTTATTGTGATTTGTCTCCTACTGTACATGCAACGCACCTGTGCTCCACATAAGTTTGTGACACGTATCTACACATCACATGTACATGTAATGTTCATGTTTTCACATTTGGTGTTGACACTGATGTACATGTAATGTTCATGTGTACACATGTGGTGTTTACACTGGTATACATGTAATGTTTATGTTTTGATGTGTGGTGTTAACACTGATGTACATGTAATGTTCATCTTTACACATATGTTGACTCTCATGTACATGTAATGTTCATGTTTTTACATGTGATGGTAACACCCTTTTCAAATACCATGGTGATACTCATTATGTTCATGTTTACATCAATATCTCCTCAGGGCATATAGAAATAAATTCAGAAAAAAATTTGAATATCTAAAGAACCGTATTAGAAATATCTTGCTTTTTTATTATTTCAAATGATCAGGAGGAGAAATGTCCAGATGAGTTATGGGTGTACATATATGAATAAATTAATTTGTTCCGTGTCATAGATTAAAACACTGTTCTTCAAATCTTTTCATTAATTCTATTTTCATATCTCATTATAGCATCATCTCAACTTTTTCCATGGTTCACACTTCTAAAACCAATCTTCATCATGAATGAAGAAACAGCCCATGATTTTTCTTGTTTACTTGGCCCTAAAAAGGAGTTCAAAACAAAGTTCGATGAGAAATAAGATTAGATAATAAACATAAGATGTCTGATGAATTTTCCTATTTGGGGAAATTGTAAGAAAATGATTCTAAAATCAAAATGGCCACCATTGATGTTTTTGATTTCTATTTGTTTTTAAGGAAGAAGAAGAGATACAAGACGTTCCAGCAGACAAAGAGTTAACGAAAAAACCATCAGATGATGAGGTATAATATATATATATATATATCAATTCTTACTCAATTTTCATGTCTTAAGACATTTACATTATTTTTTAGTAGTCATATGGAGTAGTTTTCCATCGCTTCTTCAATGTTGTACAGCTTTGTTTACTTGAAATTCTAACAGTTAGAGTATAAACTAAAAATCTGTCAAAAAATCTCAAATCTTTCATGTCGGCTTGTGTTGTACGTAGTCTCACAAAGATGTTTCCTGAAGCAGACCTAACCATCTTAAAAAAGGGAGACAGTGACTGATCTCAATCAATGTAGTAGAAGTAGGGGAGTGTTGAAAATTTCTTCCCCTGAAATGTGATAACCAACATTTCGACATCAAAATTTGATTATCAATATTAAGTAACTATATTTCATTATGCTAAAAAATGAAAAATTAATTGAAAAAGAGTTGGGGCACCTGTGCCCTGGACCTGCCCCTAGATGCATGTCTCTCGGTTATATTGTGCCCAAGGATCTATCTTATCAGTAAACCAACAAGAAGTTGATGAATTTACAAGATTTTACATTTGCGTTGCGTTTCATGAAATTTTACTTTGAATATTTGTTTATTTTACTTTTGATTCTGACTATAATTCGTCTTGACTTTTTTTATCGTTAAATTTTTGTTTATCGTTGGGAAATCTTCGTCGCAGGTGAAAAAATCTCCAACTCCGCCCCCAAAATCTCAGACCCCACCTCCGAACAAAGACTCTACCCCGACACCTCAGGAGGAACCTCCCACTGACCAAAAGGGCGAAGTGGACTCGGCCGAGCGGCCGGCGTCTAAACAAGAAGATGAACCAACCATTGAGAAGAAGGATTCGAGTACATCCATTGCTGATGAGGTGAAAACTGAAGAGGAAAATCCAAAAACTGACGAGAATGAGGAGGTATTGAGCGTGTGACAAAATTAATAATTTACCATCCAACGCACTTCAATGAGCCTTTATTGATTCTTCAATTAACCTGTAAACTTCATGATTTACCATGAAATGCACGAATCATGCCTTCTCTGATTCTTCAATTCACCTGTCAACTTCATGATTTACCATGAATCATGCCTTCTCTGATTCTTCAATTCCTGTCAATTTCATGATTTACCATGAATCATGCCTTCTCTGATTCTTCAATTCACCTGTCAACTTCATGATTTACCATGAAATGCACGAATCATGCCTTCTCTGATTCTTCAATTAACCTGTCAAATTCATGATTTACCATGAAATGCACAAACCATGCCTTCTCTCATTCTTTAATTCACATGTCAACTTCATGATTTACCATGAAATGCACGAATCATGCCTTCTCTGATTCTTCAATTCACCTGTCAACTTCATGATTTACTATGAATCATGCCTTCTCTGATTCTTCAATTCATCTGTCAACTTCATGATTTACCATGTAATGCATGAATCATGCCTTCTCTGATTCTTCAATTCACCCTTCACTGAATCTTTTATTCACCCCTTTGCTATCATGAATGTTGCATCACAAATTCTTTACCTTACCCTGCACCATCATGACAAGGAAATGCCGATTGATACGCTAATCTTGCCTTCACCGATTAGCCATTACTGATTCTTGGATTAACCTCTCACCATCAGCACACTGTTAAGCTTCACTGTTTTTTCAATTCACCCTCATATAAATAAATTTATTTCCTCCATTTTGCACTTCTTTGAGTGACACGAATATATCTTCACTGATTCTCCTTAACCTTTTACCATCATATAGCGAGTCTGGCATTCACCGATTCTTCATTGTACCTTGCACCATCTACATGAATTACTTCACCATTGAAATCTGACTTTCAGCTGATTCTTAGTATAACCCTTCACCTTCAAGACAAATCTAGCCTTGGTGTCTTCAATTCACTCATAACCCTTTACAAAAATCCAGCCTTCACTGATTCTTCGATTCATTAACACAAATGCTGCCTTTACTAATTCTTCAATACACGACTCTCCAGTTATTGAAACTCACAAGATTTTGCGTTGCTGGGACCCATCGGATTGCAACCATTTTCTATTGCAGGAGTCAACCCAACGGGTCCCAGCCACGTAAAATCTAGCAAACTTCAAAACAATTCACTGTTTCCTATAAAAGGATTTCATCACCATTTCTTGGATTCAAGTGCACCTACAGATATATTACAGGTTCCTTTTGTTATGACATTGCATGTTCCTTTATTAACCTTTCCTAAGGCTGCCTCCAGAACTAAATCCTTCTTTAAATGATTCCTTTAAATTATCGGGAGCAGCTTGAACCTGATAATCATCCGGAAAAGCCCAGCAAGGGTTAATCTGAACTCAACCCTTGACTCATACTCAATTTGTACACTGTAAACTATTCTCTTTGGCAGCTTGCAGCAATTTTGTACTTTTCAAAACCATCACTTGTAGAATTAGAATAGTAATCTCTGGACCGTTTATGCTCACATTTTAAACGTGTAGATTTGATAATTCTTTATCATTTTCAGGGAGATAAAAATGAGGATCAATCGGACGAAGCAAAGGTATGATCATTTTCCGATACAAATTAAGAAATATTTTACCAACTGCTTTTGAATTGAAAGCATTATCAGATGATAATGATGTTTTGTTCAGTACTGCTTTTATAAGAATTCTCCCAGTTCATATTTTCAATTCTAAGTCTTTTAAAGTGAGAACTACTGTGATCATTGGTTCGTGTACTGTTAGTATTCTATAGATAACAATTGTCGCAAATATTTTTCACTTAAAGAGGATTCATTTTACTAGACAAGCTCCGTTAAATAGCGTTGTTCATTTGGGACTCGATTAACTCAGTTAGGACCGAGTGAACCAGCTTGAGACCTCGGTCTATCGATTATTCAAATTGAGGTCTTCCAAATTCCATTCACAAGCTCTTCAATGCTGGTATGGCCATTTTGAATATCTAACTCTCTTCAATTGGAAGCTTTATCCGAGTTGTCAACTGAGTTAATGAATCGAATAGCCTTCTTGTTAACAATTAGTGACAAAAGTTAACTATAGATCATTAACAGTAGGCTAGGCACTGTTAGCAATGTTATCAAATTGTTTTTCCAACGACGTATCAATATATCTTTATGATAACACGAAATGAATGAGGAAAAAAAAACGTTTTTCACCAATGGTGGTAACATTTTTGTTGAAAAACTAAGTGAAATTCATTCCATATTTTTGTTGTTAAAAGAATAACGAAAATGAAGCGGCCAAAAAAATTCAGGCCGTGCAACGAGGCCGTAAGGTTAGACAAGATCAACAAAAGGTATCTGCTTTATTTCAAATAGAATTTGTAAATTCCCTCCTAGTAGTTTAGGTGTTATACTCTCTCCCTAATACCATTTTTCGTTGGCTTTTCCAAATATCATAGAATTTCATTGGCTGTACAAAAAAAATTATACAATTTCATTGGCTGTACCAAGAAATGATGGAATTATATTGGCTTTACGAAAAAAAAAATGATGCAATTTCATAGGCTGTACCAAAAAGTGATACAATTTCATTGGATGTACCAAAAAATGATACAATTTCATTGGCTGTACCAAAAATGATACAATTTCATTGGCTGTACCAAAAATTGATGCAATTTCATTGGCTGTATGAAAAAATGATACAATTTCATTGGCTGTACCAAAAGTGATAAAATTTCATTGGCTGTATGAAAAAAATATACTGTTTTATTGCAAAAAGAACTCTAAATTCCTTCCTAGTAGCTTAGTTGTATATACTATTTCACATATACCATCTCTATCTATTTTAAATAGGGTACATTGCTTTTTTTATAAAACATTTGAGTTCTTTCCTTGGATGTGTTAGGCATTTACGCAGTTTTCTATGCACTTTTTTCTTATACAATGTACATAATTCCCATAGCTTCTTAGCATTCTTTTTGTATTTATTTATATTTTTCTCATTCCATAATCTATATTCTTTGATTTGATTTTGAATTTTTGGTGTGATTGTTAATTTTGATAGTTTGTTGGAAATATGAAATTTTTTCGATAATCCAAAATTTCATTGACTATTACTTTTATCAAAAACAAATCTAAGTTATTTGTTATTGCTTTTTATACAGGTTAACTAGGTATATTTTTGTAATTTATGGACTGTTGGATTATAACAAAAATCCCTCATTCATGTCCTACCATGGTAGAAAGTTTTTTCATGCGATTCCCCAACTTTTTTCTAAAACATCACTTGACAGCTAGTTTTAGTTATTCATATGCTTCTCACACTGACAATCAAATATTATTAAGAGTATTCGATAGCAAAGACGAGAGAATCAAATTCATTTTTATCTGAATTTCTTTTCTGCAGCAACATGAGGCGGCGACAAAAATTCAGTCGAACTACCGTGGCTACAAGTCACGCCAGGAAACGAAGAAGGTATCTGCCGAGCACCGATGTTTACGCACCCTTTATTCTTGTGTGATCAATCAAGTTGGTATCCGTCGATGACTATTTCCTTGGTGTAAATATCATGAATATTGTTGTTCCAAAGAACTATGTCAGGGAATCCAGAATTTCAGAAAAGACTTGACAGAATCACTTTCATTGGACCATGGGGTACACATCTCCAAGGACCTATTTTTTAAGGGGGAGGGGGTGGGAAAATTCCCATTAGAAATGAATATCTTAAGTTTTGGAATTGTTATGCTTTACATCTGAGATTCACCAGACTGCTCCAAATTGGCATCTGTATCGTCAAAATATGATATTGTAGACTCTACTATTCTTAAATCCCTCTCCACTTAAGATAAGCCCCGGCGCACTTTTACCAAAGATTCTTCGTGTCACTACAGAGGCCAGACATCAAATTTTCTTCACTGTTACGCAGGTGTCACAATACTTCGAGTAATACTTGATTTTGAAAGTGGGACTCAATTGCTGTAGTTCTTTGTTTTTTACATCACGGAGATAGTTATTGTCAGATATTGACGGAGTCACTATATACCATGCTTGAAACCAATCAGAAATTACTCCCTCTTTTTTTCTCGAACCTCAAGTCAGATTCAAAGCACATCCATATTTTAAATACACCTAGCTTGAATATGGTAAATTTCTGTCTAAAAAAAGACAATTCAGAAACTCAGCACTTTCCGACTTTATTCACATAACCAGCTAATCAGTTTTGTTGTGTATCTTCATTAATTTTCCTTAATGATTAATTTTTTATGACAGTTGATTGACAGCTCAACTCCGCCCACCGCCAATGTAACGCGCACCTCCCCCGTTGTCATGGCGAAGTATTGTTGTCTAATTTCATGAGTAGAATGAAAATTTTACATAAAAAATCGCTTCCAGTCTCATGTCCCAATTTTTGCAGTTTCTTTTTGATTTTCTTGTTGTTTTTGTATGATATGGTATCTTATTGTATTGAACTGATTTTGTTTCCTCGCTATACGGTTAAAGCCCGGCGCACACCTTTGCGATTTCTACGTATCATCGTGTCATCGTATGAAAAGCGCCGTAATCAGAGAATTGCATTGAACCCGCACACATTAGCGATCATCAGACTATATCCGGCTCGATTATACGCAATAGAATGTAGTGCCATGAGACGTGATTGGCTGCTGAGGTTATTCATTCCGTAAGATCGTATGGATTCCCTACACACCTTTACGATTGCTTCCGTACAGTAAAACAAGTTTGATTTCATGCATTGAAGCGATGAGGCGGTGAAATCGGCTCCGGGTGTCACCGCACACCTTTACGATGATAATTAAAGATCATACGATGATGTGATGATACGTATAATTGGCGATGATGCGATGATACGTAGAATTCTACATGTCACTAGCCAATCTTATTTCTTCTAATCATTGGTATTTAAAATTTTGCTATGAAACCATTAAGTATGAATAAGTCAAATGGAATTGATCAGGAGATAATTGGGCATACAAGAATCATGGGTTCGATCACCGGAAGAAGCAGAATTTCTTGGCTGCATGTACTTAACTGGTTCCCTTCCCTGCAATAGGGAAGAGTATCTCCATGACCACGAAGGTGACAGTTGGTCTAGCAGTTAGCATACTAGACTGTCACACCAGAGGTCGCGGGTTCAAATTTCTGGAAGAACTGGAGTCTTCTCCCTTGTAATAACGAAAAGGTGATGCTTTAAAAAAGATAACCCTTATAATGCCTCGAAAAGGCGCTTGCGGGATTCTGGAATTAAAGAAGACAAGATTCAAAGTTTAGACGTGATTTCACTTATTCATACTCCAGACTGTGGAATATTAAACTCTGCTTAACTCGAATATGAATAAATCAAATATGAGTGGCTTTACTTGATGTATTATGGATGTTTTATGCTGGTCGAGTTAAGTGAAGTTTACTGTATATTTTCTATGAATATTTAAATATCTATTTTCCGTGTTGCATTGCAGATACCAGTACTTGTATTATTAATATCTTTTTCACATTCTTGCAAATACTTGGCCTGAATTTTACATTCATGTGCTTTCTTTTTCCATATTTATTCATTCTATTTGTGTGACAAATACTACTCTTAATGGGCAGATCCAGATGCAAAGGTTGACACTGGAAAGGGCAAAATTGCATTCAAAGGGAACTTTGTGTTACCAGTCACGGATCTAGTATTTTTGAAAAGGGGGGCGCAGACTTTATAAAAAGGAATACACAGATAAGGTGATAGTAAAGCTGTCATTTGGACGAGTGCTCTTAGCGCAAAGTCCAGAACGGGTTCTAAAAATTTAGAAAATTCAGACACTGAATTTTTTCGACTATGATACCGAAAAAGCAAGATGATCATCTGAGAAGGAGGGTTGGCTCAGACCCTTCTGCGCCGCCCATCTGGATCAGAACCTGTGTTATCAATAAGAAGGTAAAAGGCTGATCATGTGTTGGAGCTCCGTGGTCGGCATTTTAGTTTTAAACGCAGGCTATAAATTCATGCTCATCTCCTTTCATAAACCTCCCCTTCACACTAAGGGAGCGTCTCGAAATTTCAACACTTTTCACCATACGCACAACAGTCTTTTAGGCTCTGACCCCTCCCCCCTCCTCTAAACGACGCTTCGGAAAAAAAGGTATTGACTACAATGAGTTAAAATATGAATATTGAAATAACTGCTTGTAAAATAATTTTCGGAAGATTTTATTAAACTCTAATCTATTTTTCAGTGTCACAGTTTGATTGTCTGTGTCCGAAGAAACATAAACCTAAAAACATAAACATTGAATACTTCCAAGTTAAAATACTAACTTTGAACTTCAAACAACTTGTAATGGCGAGGCACTATATGAAAGTAAATTTTTAAACTTTAAGAACATAAATCGTTATCGATACTTTTTTTTTTATTCCATCCACGCGGCTTATTGAACCCGCGCCCCCCCCCCCCCTTTCGCGCGTTGTGCATTTGGTGAAAACTCGAAATTTTGAGACGCTCCCTAAACAGTCTTTTGATTGGGTCTCTTCATTTAGCTTCAATCCAGTTAAAAGCTATGTTTATTCAATGCGGGAGGAATTGAAGGAATGTGACGTGTCACAAAATGTCATCAAGACATTGATAAAATAAATTCGATTGAAATTTAATTGATTCTTAATTCTTGATTTTTCAGTTGAAAGAGGAGCAGGCAACCGCGCAATAATCGCAACCGTATCAAAATGAAAGAGCCTCGTACATCAATCAACTTTATTTATGGCTGAGAAGAGATTAAGCTTTAATGACTGTATAGAAAATTACCAATTAAATCGTATATATGTATTTTGTTTAGCTGATAAAACAATCTGTTTCACAATGTGTTTAACTGTATGCCAACAACAACAACTGCAAAAAATTAGCGATCAATTTTATCTAAAAAAAAAACAACAAAAAATCCATCGGTGATTATTAACTATCTGTTCATTTTATCCATTGATTATTTGTCGATTAACAAGGTTTCGTATATTTTGTTTGATAAAATTGCTTTAATGGAAAAAAGGACTAGAATTCCGAGGAAATGTTTGCAATGAAAACCAACCGATGTTGTTCATCGATATGTTTCATATTTTGTCTTTTTATGTAAGTGAATAATGTTATTTTATCTTATAATGTCTGTTATTAGTTTCATCCTTGATGAAATTCAATCAAAAACAGAATGTAGCAGACAAACATGTTTTGGAAACTCATGCGTAATATCAGAAGCAGTTTAGATATTTTGTAAAAACACATTTAAGATTTCTGATATTTTGCTATTTATTTTGTAAATTGGAAATAGAGAGCAAACGGCCTATATGCTTAATTAAAATATAATGCATGCTTTGAGCCAAGAGGAAAATGGGTGAGGTGTTTTGATGGACTTTTTTTAGAGAAATGAGAAACTGATTATCTTGTATCTCTACTCATCTTGGTTATGACATTCCAGATATTTTCACAGTTTTTGTATATTTGCAAATACCCATTGATCTTATTCGGTTTCTATTCAATCACAAGAAAGGAAGTTCTTGTCAGAAAATCGTTGGGTATCTAATCGTTGCAGTTTAAAGGGTCTAGTGAACTAGAGGACGTTACCATTGCCCTTCGGGTTAAATCCCTTCCTCTTGCAAAAAAGATAGTAGGCCTTGATCGGACTGTGGTTCATTCGATTTCGGAAAAAGACCCTTTTTGCTAGCAAGACGATTATCTTTTATTTAAATATATTTAAAGAATGTGAAAATATCATTATATCTTTTTTGTTTTATCAGAAGATTGGTTGTTAGAGAACAAACACTTTTATCAATGTGCAATTTTATCAATACTTGTTTGATTACTCGATATTATATTTTCTGTGATAGGCCAGTATTTTTCTGAAGAATTTACTACTTACGAAAAGCGTTACCGGTATTTGTGATGTTGAAATTGTTTATCGTTAATTCTATCGAAAATTCTGTGAGCCATCCATAAAGTACGTACGCACAAACCCCTTCCCCCCGTACGCTCCTGAACGCTTTTGGCATAGGCTGTACGCTTTTGGCGTGACCCCCTCCAAGCATACGTTCTTTATGGATGGCCCCTAATATTATTCAATTTTAGTACATGGACATGAATCTAGTGCGATATACTCTTTATAAAGCCATCCTTTATAATGTCAAAGCTACGCCTAGCTTTTGTCCAGGAGCAGATCTTCCATGTTTAGTTGAAATGTCAGCAAACATGTATGTAAGTGTTTTAAAGACCGTACATTACTTATGATAGCTTCTGCTTCATAAAATTCGTTATTGTTCTGGGTTTTTCTTTTTCTGGGAAAGACTGAGCAAAAGGTTAAAATGGGGTCATTACTGAGAAAAATTATTCAGATTTTAGGTGTCTGCCAATTCGATTCTTTGAACAGTCAAATCGTTCTGAATTTGAAAATTTCTCTCGTACTTGATTAAAGTCCATGTTACAATATTGTTTAACAGAATGTTTTTGATTTACGCCAATATACAAAGCATAATAATCATTCCAATCATAATCTTAGTGTAGTTGTATTTATTTTGTGATTTTTACACTCACCGATTCAATGTGATTTTTTAATCAACAAGTCAATTTTTCATTTATTTCAAGAGTAATTTTTCGATCACAAAGAAAATGATGGAAGAAGTTATTTTATAAATCTACATTGGAAATTGTTCGTTTAGCAGAGATACTCAGTTAAATGAGATTCTGTAATCAAAAATTTTCAAAAAGCCTGGTTTTCAGTACAAGATGGCGACTTTAAACCAACATCTTTGGAAGAAATGTGTTTTCAAACTTAACAGTTGAACAGTATAATTGGAAATCTATACCTATATAGATGAAATATTATTCAGTAAGAGACGTAAGAAACGTAGCAATATCTTCAATTGATTTCATAATGATGATTCCGTTATATCTATTACTTATGTACATTTCAACGCATTTAATAACAAAGTTTTGTTGGGTGTGTAGAAATGTGACCATATTAAATGAACAAACAACATTCTTCTTATCTATAATATTTATGTCAAGAGCCACTTCTGGAGTTATTAATTGGAAATAATGTCCTGTTACCAGGTGCATACCCAGGAATTGTTAAGGGGGTTCCACTTTGCTATTCCCCTGCTGTCCCTACCCATAATTTTCGGATGGAACACTACCCCTTTAATGGGTCGATTCAAACATATTTTCCGCGTATGACTTCGTACGTGTTCTTTTTGCTGAAGTTAGAAATTATCTAATTGATTAGAATATATATGTTGGCAAAAATAGAGGGTTCCGGAATCCCCCTTGGGTACGCCCGTGGTTAGAGGCAGCCGTGAGAGGCCAGCGAGATGCATGAAATATCTTTCAGTTGTTACACATTCAGCATCGTTTATGCAATAGATATTGCATTCTACCTCAGACTTCAAAGCGGTACATTTTCAATGAGTTCCTTTCGCTGAACTCGGATTATTGAATTCCTGAACCCGAGAATGATGGTCTACTACTGTATACTACTGTATCATAATCAAAGTATTTCACAATTTGTCTTCCAAAAAGAAGTCACATGGTTGAATAATGATATTCGCTCACGTTCAAATAGCAGCTAAATTTTGTAATATTTTTAGATTCAGTCACAGATCGATCAAGATGAGTCTTGAAATTTTTCAAATAAAATATTTGACATAAACATGGTGTATACATAATCTGAGTGTACATCGATTTCATTTACATGCTATACCCGTATTTGCTTAATACTGTTAATCTGAAAAGTGAAAGTTCTGTATTTTCAAAGCTGGTTTTTCATCGTGAGAATCTCAAAGAAATGTTTGAAATTAGTATTCTGAAATTTTCTATTATTCTTCCATTCGTCACAATCACAAGTTTAGTTGAGCACAGACATCTTTCACTTTCTATACGACTTAACCCTTTTACTTCTGTTTGCGAAATAAGTGACCTGAATATCCTTGATTGGGTTCGAATCCTAGACAAATATTTGGTCAGGCGTTTCGTTCGTCAACATTCGCTGTGATATATATTTATAGAAAATTTCCGAGCAAAATACCGTACCAGTTTGGGAAATATGATATATATACATGATATTTCGGTGGCAATCATTCCAAAAGTGTAATATTTATCGTAATAATATCATCTGTGTATAAATGTATTATTGTTGATTATAAGATATATATGATTATTATTATTATTATTCATGAACGTATTCTAAATGTGTACAAATAAAAACAGGATTTTTGTCAGATAATAAATCGAACTCTTAACGTTGTTCATTTTATGTTCACATTTGGCGCTCTATCGGATCCATTGTCAGCAATTTGTTATAGTTCCAGGGAACAGGCAATACGCAGGACTTATACAGCTATTTTCCTAACAATATGCCCATCCAGAGGACGGATTGAATGAATACATATAAAAAAGACTCCGCCGGTCGCATTATTATTTTCCGTAGGATGAAATCCCCAGCCTTCCTATAGTATATATATCATTGTAATGTTTATACCATAAAATGATTAGAAAGCGTCCAATAGCCTTAGGTTAAGGTGGGTTTTAAGAAGCCTTAGGGTTAGGGTGGGTTTAGGGGTTTACAAGCCTTATGGTAACGTTGATAATGACAGTGCACTAACCTCCCAACTACTGGAACTTTCCATGAACTTGGTGTAATGTCTTATGGGATATTTTTAATAGAGAGATGAGCAAAGTGCGGATTAAAAAAAACCAGAGATTATGTCCTTAACTCAAATGAACCTGAATTTTTGGTACTTTGTTGGGAAACACGCCAGATAATTTCCTTAATAAATAGACCCGGCCCGAGTTCTCGGCAGACATAACTTGGAACCTCTGCAGAAACACATCTTAGGACGTTGGAAAACCTCAGAGATCTATCGGAAACTCGAAACCGCGATTCTCAAAGTCAAACGGATATTTTGAGAAATGTATTTGATAGTTTATCTTTTGTAACGAAAATAGGAAATAGTAGGATGATATCAGAATTTACGTTATTTATCAAATGTTCATGTTGTATTATCTCGTTATGACTGTGGTATTCTTTTCACTTCGACAATCTTGTGCGTCGGTACTTCGAGATCACATTCAAATTGACAGCTCTCCCAATTATAACAAGCTATTTCGGAAAAACTGATCCGAGGTACCCGCGTATCAATGGTCGAACCATAAACGCGGCTGCTTAGGGCATTTTTCTGATTACTTGCCTTACGGGATCGCCGATGAAAAACCTTTATATAATCATATTTTTATCTAAGGGAAAATTCTTTTAGTGATTTTGGTCATTTCACAAATAGAATTCACATTTAGTTGGCATGCAAGTAGAGCCCTGGCAGCTCACTTCCGTTTGTTCGTTTGTCCCAGTCGCCAGGTTCACTTTGCGCCAGAATTGTTAGAATCGCCACAAAATTGTCATTCTATAGACATTGACAGTATACGTTACGAGATCGGGCAACGTCGGAAGCACTGACCTCGGGTAGAACTATTCAGGTGTGACCTAAAATGGTAAAGCTACAGACCACGAACACGAAATGACGAAATGAGTGACTCTCCGTGAATAAAAGAACTATGGAAAACATCTCAAAAATTTTTTCCCGATCCCCACTCACAAATATTATTTGTTTTTAAAATAATTAAAAATTTTTTTTATATAAACCGCCGACCAATTGAAATCATGTCTTGTAGCGGTACCGTCAGAGAGTTGTGCCTCCAGTTCCGTTTTTTACCCTCTCCCCGCCCTCATTTGTGGGTTTGTCGTCACACAAAAAATTTTATTTTCTGTTTTTCCCCTCCCCCCCAAATTTCGCCGCCCACGTATTTTTTTTTCCTATCAGTAAATTAGGGTTTTACTATGGAAATGCGAAGCGTATATTTTGTTTACTGATAGGGAAAAAAATCATTGTTTGAATAACCTGTTCGAATAACCTTAAATTCGATCGAGTTTAAGAGCCAATTTTCGAGTCTTAGGCCGCTTCGATTGACATGCCATTTATTCTGAAATGACGACGCACTACTGATCGGTCAATTTACTGATATCCGGAATTGGTAGATCATAGGACAATCGAATCGAGCCTTAAGCTAAATTCAGGTCGCACTACGACGCGACGAAATTGTCGGCGATTGTATCGTAGTCCAACACAGGTCGCATTGTCGTGCGATATCCACAGCGTCGCCGATCCGCCTAGAACGTCGCAGATCCGA
>JAYMFW010148501.1:0-19274 GCA_036785005.1 Tubulanus punctatus | reverse complement strand
TACCAAGTTTCATTTGGATCTGATCATAACTGTAGGACTAGTAGCGATTTCAAGTAAAAGTTGACAGACGAACGAACAGACGAACGCACAGACGGACGGACGACGACAGAAAGTCCCCCTAACCCATAAGCTCCGCTGACCTTCGGTCACAGCGGAGCTAAAAAAAAATAAAAATTACCTCCCGTGTCTTGAAAATGTATACGCATCAGAACATTTTATTTCGACTTTCTTTTTTTTAAAGAAGAAAATAAAAATAAACACCGCCCGTCCGCGTCATGTTCGGCATGAAAGGTGTGAAGAGAAACAAGGTATCATTTTTTTAGCATAATCAATGACAGTCACAGGGCCAGGAATAGCACTTTGCTGTTCTAATTTCCCATGAGGCCAGTTTTTGGAATGGAACTAAATTAACTGCACTTTTTCTAACATCATTTCATTTCACAAATTCCTTCAGCAAAATAATTGATCATAGTTTCAATATACTTTCTACAGCCATGTTTACCCCTAGTTATCTTCCATTATTGGAATCATTAGAAATGTGATTTTGCAGTTAGCAGTGCTAATTTTCTTGACCACTGGCCTTGATGGTGAATTCATGTGGTAAATATAAGATTGATATTAGGGCAATAATTCATATTCATTTGATGAAATTTAGCAATTATTTAGATTTAAAACTGAATTCAGAGGGATAAATGTCCAATATGACAATAAGTAGTTTTAGAGACACTGAGATATATTATTTTACAGTATTACTTACACTTGTGCCAGACAACCCAAATGACTTCACCGATGGGCATTTATCAATCAATCCTTTCATTCCAGTTGAAGTTATCTTACCGCAACCAGCTAAATTTATAGACTCCAACTCCAAGCAGCTATCAGCTATTGCCTAAAAATTTAATTCGTAAGATCAAGATCATTCCGATATTCCATAAATTTTAAGATAATATTTTAATGCTCGACATGTATCACAAATCTACATTCTTCAACTTGTTCAAAATAATTTTGGTTGTGATTGAATAGTGTGATCACAATTCTTAACAAGTCCAGTTTTATTGAAGAGCAGGTAAAACTAGTCTTAGCACAAAGTCTTATCAATGAAGTGTTCTCCATTGGGTATTGGTCATTATCCAGACGACTAATGTATCAAATGTATGATCCCTCCCACGTTTTGAAAGCTTTCTAAATCATTATCATCAAATACCTGAAATCCAGAATTAGTGAGATTTTTCCAGCCAGTTATATTTAGATGTTTACACCGGGCTAATCGATTACTGCACAACCAGTACATAGTTCGATCCGTCTGCTTGATCCAGCCGAATGACAAGTCAACATCTCTCCATAAAGTCAACTGTAACGACGTGTCATGCCATAGTCGACATGTACGTCCAACACTGAAGTAAAACAAAAATCATCATCATCATCACTATACAGGATTTATGTATCCCACAATTGAAGAATTTAGAAAATTCCAAAAAAGTTTATGAATCATCAGGTGAAAATGATTCATAAAACTTTTTGGAATTTGGAATTTTCTAAATTGTTCAATAGTTGGATTTTTACTCTTGCTTGGTACATGGATATAGTGTCTTCTCATCACAGGGTTTCTCTAGTGTCTTCTCATCATATAGGGGTAGTTTAAGGCTAATACTCTATTTAAGTTTTTTCTAAAAATTGACACAGTATTTCCCCCTTGATGCTCCCCCTTGCGTAAATTGTTCCTGAATGCATGGAATGGATGAATTTTTAGAACCTAGGGAAACTCTTTTAGTTGTTATTTCTATAAATACCATATTTGTCAATACAGGCCACATAGCTCACATGTGCCCTCCTTTCTGGAAGATCCCACGGGCAAAATCTATTTCAAATTCAATAAGATTGCCATTCTTTATTACTCCAAATTTGTAAAGGCCACTCTTAAGAATACTAATGCCTATTTTGCTCTTTTTGACGTGTACTACTAAGGCAGAAATAATTCACTTCGATAAAATTTTATCAACTCCTACATAACATGAGAAATTATGTTAATCAATGGAGGCATTTTAAAGAACCTTGTTGAACACCCCTCCACGGGACACCTGTCCTAAGCATCACTTGTGATGACAGGTGCCCATATTATCTCGTAACTGCCGTACACGTATGAAATCCCACTGTTCTCTTGAATTTCACAGCTCCTATGATACTTACTTGATCAGAAATGGAATAGCACCAACGTCTTCGATGACGTACGTGAAAATTTTCGTGAGCATTTCAGGCGGCATCCATTTTCCCCACAATTTGCCAACCGCTTCGCTCGGTTTTCGGCCGTTAAAATAATTGTTTTTGTTTGAAACGTTTCTCGGCGATGATTTCGCGATGGCGGTCGATGTTTGTTGGGGGCTACCCGACGCTGATGACGTCTCGCCGAACTCAATAACATCGTCTTCTTCGTCTTCATCATATTTTTGTTTTTTAGATTTTTTCGTCGTTGTTTTTCGCGTTGATTTCCGTTTCGTTTTGATACCGTTTGATTTTGCCTTCGATGGTTTGGTTTTTTTAGATTGTGGCTTATATTCATCATCGTCATCTGAATTTTTCCTGAAAAATAGTTCAAAAGCGTAAGTTAGAAAACTTGGATATTCATGCTGGGGGTGACGTAAGCCCATTTTAATTGTGCCGTTGTACTAAATTAAAATTAAAAGATATTTGAGAAATAAAGAGCTCAACTAACATCTATTCCAAATTCCCTTACTTGAGATGGATCCTGTTCTGATGCAGCAGCAGCAGAAGCTGGTATGGTTATAGATGGTCAATTAATGGAATACTGTATAAATTTATTCTTAACCAGAAAAGCACGATTTGAAAAACTATGAAACATTGAACTTGTTTCACCTGTATGTATGACATCCACGGAGAATACTAAGTTATTTCCGTGATAAAAGAGAGTGAATTTATCTAAATTTTACTATTCATATCTAGACACACAGGCTGACATTTTCTGCGGCAAAGGGCTATGAAGCCTACAAAATGCCAGAATGCTACTATTACAACTGTACTAAAAAAGAATCTATCTCTGAAACATAAGGGCTTTTACTTGCGAACTATCAGTATATTGAATTTCATATTGACTGTAACTTTAGTTGCAAAGCTATATAGAAGAAATGATTTACCAGGAACTCAAAATAATAAGACTTTATTGACGTAATTTACGTACCCAGACTCATGATAGTCGGAGTCCTCCGAGTCATCAGATGACCATTCTTCTCCGGGTTTTGCAACAAATGAAAACAACATTCGCGACGATTGCATTCCAAGTATACCGCGTGGTTTAGACATTATGAGTTACCAGTAGTTTCTGAAAAAATTAAAGAAAATATATTTTTACAGTCAAAATTGTTAAAATTTGGATCACTTGAGAATGACACATTTGTGTGATGTAAATGAAATCAGAATTTTTGGATTTGCTAGTCCCTAGAAATCGCCAAAAGGAATCATGATTAAATAAAAATCCAAATGAAACTGATCTGAATTGAGTTGAGCTGTAATTGTAACACCAGGGCTTTTGATCAACCAATGCAACTTGGGAGGTCTTCTTACAAAAAATCATTGAAAGTCAAGGAAAAAAGTATCCAATCACTTTATAGCTTCAATAGCAAGAATAATCATTTCTAGCTTCAGTTGTTACATAGGCCTAAGTGAAATTATCTTTTTAGCTTTAACTTATTAAATATTTAGGCCTTCATTTTATTGCTATCAATTAGAAATTTTCTTTCTAGATTCCCCAGTAGTTGGTTTGATCATACCCTGCATAGATATTGTGAGTAAATTCTGAGGATTTTTTAGAATTTCTAATTTTTGAAAGTAATGTTAACTAGAGGGCCTATGTATTCATACTTACACAGGGTATGATCATTTCCAACGCACCAAAATCTTCAGGTCAAAAATTGCCGTTTTCAGAAAATTTGCCGTAATAAAACTGGAAACAAGTTTACAAAATAGGCCTACGTTTATGAAGCCATTCTTAAAGAAAATAATCAATCAAGCAGTGAGATGAGACTTTGCCATCTTGTTTTCAATTCCCAACCTAATTGTGATCCAACATTGAAGTGTGCCTCGTGCGTCCAGTGGATTTTTTTTTGAGTTGCGCTTTCTCAAGTAAATAACTATGTATTATCAAATGTCGAACTGGAGGCCCTATTTGAATCACAAGGCTTTGGTCCTAGGCTTGGTTTATGACAAATTTCTCAATCAAAGTTTATACCCAACCTATCTTACAATATTAGGCACTATACTCGGTCATTGGACTTGCATTGCAGCTTTTGGCTTTTTCCAAGTTTTTGGCTTTCGAATCACCCCCTCGGATATTCAAGATCCCTTTCGCGGAAAGTGCTTTTAGTGAGGACTGCTACTATTACAGGTTACATTACTAAGACTTCAATTCAGGAAGCTCCTTTTTCAGGGGCTTCTTACTAATTTTTCCACTTGCCCACTATCGAGCTCACAAAAAAATCCTTTACTTGATGCACTGTTCAAGACAAAACGGTCTACCAAGCGAAACAAAGATAAGATTAGAAAAATATGTGGGATAAAATTAAATGGAAAATCCAATTTGTCAGTCAGGAACTTTTCAAACTATAGAAAATATTAATCGTGGTGGTCGTATCTACTTCCAACAACAGTACTAGGCCTACCATTAATACTAGCCTACTAGTACTACTAATTTTTGGATATAACAAATCTGTTCAGCATAAATGAGTATATGAGTACGAGTACAATTCAATTGGTGAGCAAGAAAGAGAAAAGAGAGACTTTTTTAAAACAAGAAAAAAAGTAAGAAGGAAATAATGGATGGATGATGATGATGCCTGATGTCGTGATGATGATGATGCGATGATGATGGATTGGATTGATTGGATGCTGGAAACTTTAATCTCTGACGCTGCCCAATTTTAGAGGACCACACCCAATGAAACTTTCATTATGTCAAGGAAATCATTTTGGAGAATTCAACACTGACCTTATGAAAATCTGTGTGTAACAAAATGCATTTTTGATGCTTGTTTTTCACAAATATTAGAGCGATTGAAGTGAAGGCGGAAGTCAATTACAGGTTGACATTCGTTTCCATCCAGCAGAATCCGATGTATGAAATTACACCACGGAATGGACTAAAATAGAATCCATATACGAGGCCGATATACGATGATTAGCGTACCGAAGCGTCATTGGTTACAAAATGGTGGACAGAAAACTTGCGCATGATGCAATGAAAAATTAATGACAAATGCAAAAGTTTGCACCTGAATGTATTTTTTTGCTAATTGGTAAATACTTAAGTCTCACTACGAAGCCCTCCCCTGTATCTGTACCCCTGACAAGAGTCGAGAAAGAAAGAAAGAAAAATTAAATCGGAACAGAGAAAGTGAATTGAAGGAATAGGAAGTATATAAAAAAGGAAGGAAGAAGGAAGAGAAACTCAACTCGGGCCTCCTCATTTGATTCAGTGACTCAGGGTTCTTCTTGTCTTGTTTTTACTCTGACTGGTAGTGGTAGGGTATTTAGAACGTGGAGTTTTTCAGTAAACCCAGGCCCCAAAAATGTGCCAATAGTAGTCCGAATTTTAGTCTCTGTGTGGTGTGCTTTCGTTTCACCACTGAAATTCAGACTAGGGCAAAACGCCAAAAGAGTCAAGTAGGCTGTGAAAGGCTAAATAGCTGTCTGCTATGGTAAATTACATTACATTACATTAGGCCTATGCTAGGCAGTATTCTGACTGCATTTTCTTTCACCTGAGATCAGGAAGAATAATTTCAGCTCGGACATTTTTAAAATGTCCGAGCTGAAATGTAGCCCATCTTGTTACACCATCGAAACATGCTGAGTATCAAACTTCAAGTTGATTAACAAATTGAAATCCTAGCCTTGAAAAAGAGACTTAGGCCCAGGGTTGATGTAGGCTTATTGAATTCAATACTGCAATTACTATGTCCGTTGGCAGTTGAATTATTCAGTACAGTTTTGAGATGAGACCCTCTTTTATTGAAGAATGTTGTTTCACTGGACTTTAATGAGACCAAACTAAACCGAATTCTTTTTTCAATGAAGAAAACACAATAAACCGTGTCTGAAATGTTAGAATATTTTGAATTATTTTTGTTTTGGCTGTGTGTGATAGGCTAGCTAGCATTATTTAGAAAAAACACCTTACCTTTGCATTATTTTCTTTCATTTAAGGTAACTTGAATAAATGTATAGGGGCCATCAGTTTTTTTGGTTTAAATATATTTCAGAACTATGGATACAAATGACGCCCGCCCAACCCCTAATAACGTGGTAGTGTTATCAAAAACTGATGATACCAACAAAGAAAATACCAAACTCACATTGCATCAATCTTTGAGTGAGCCCGATATCATACCACATGTTAACGATCAAGCCTCATCATCGCAGTTTCCACGGTTACCAAGTCCGCTTACTCCAAATGTACCAGTGGAATCAGCAGGAGGATGTAAAAGTCCGTTCAGAGCGTTTAATCGATCAAATTTTCCACCAGCCATGGTGAAAATAGCCACAGTAACCATGCAGTCTTCCAAGTAAGTTTAGCTTTTATTTTTGACTTTAATCACACCTGTATTTTAGTACATCTCTGTGAACCAACCACAAACCGAGGCTGGGTGAACCATTAGCATACTAGACTGACGAGTGGTTTGAGGTTGGCAGCAGTATTCAAAATGGAGATCGGGGCAGTACAGTTTAAATCCTAAAATCTAATCATCTGAAATCTTGTGCCATAATTGATACCATGATCTGTCATTGATTTTATAGACCCCGAAGCCGAAG
Organism: Tubulanus punctatus; assembly: GCA_036785005.1. Taxonomy (NCBI): domain Eukaryota; kingdom Metazoa; phylum Nemertea; class Palaeonemertea; order Tubulaniformes; family Tubulanidae; genus Tubulanus; species Tubulanus punctatus. Next base: position 12,455 of record JAYMFW010148501.1, on the reverse strand, counting down.
AGAAGTTCGACCGTTTGTTGAAACTCCGACCATCCTTCGTAAGGTGCTCACTTATGATGAAGCTATTAATTCTCGACCTCCACTACGGGTGGATATGGACGGTCCAACTCCGTGGTCCTACACCCCGATCTGTAAACCACTACACGAGAGAAATGCTCCAGCTTATTCATTTGGGCGTAAATGTGATCCCATAAAAGGTATAATTCATTCTATTAACTCAATTTGACTCAATTTCTAAACATATCATCAATATGTCAGTCATTTCTATTTTATCAATTCTGTCAAAATCTATTCTCCTGGATAATGTGGTAAATAATTCTTGGATATGATAATAATAATAATAATTTATTTTGCAAATATATTGTAACAAGATATCTATAATGATTTATACATGTATATATAAATCACATATATATCACACATGATTGCTTCATACATTATCTTCTCTTTTTCCCTGTATCCATAGAAAGGTGTACAATAAAAAGGTAATTTGAGTATAATGCTTGGTGACAGTAATGGTTTACTTACAGAGGTTATAAGGAATTTTTGGGTAGGGCCTACATTAGTTTATGTTATCTTAGTAAAGTTGGAAACCGGTACGCTTTTGCTTATGGATTAGGTTTCAATCGCTTAAAAGACTGGATACAGAAAGAACATTTTAAGGTTTTGCTGTTATCTATTTGAGTGCTTTATGCAAAGAAGAAGTGTCAATTTCTTCTCCCTATTGCGAAATTATATGGCAGCTTATGATACTATACATCAATGCTTCTTTATACTGCTTATGTTCAGGTGGTGGTGGCCGAACGTCTTGGGAAAAACCTTGGTTCAGTACTCCTCACATCTGGTGTGATAAGGTTGACTTCTATAGGGACAGAAAGGTATAAGACATATTTTCAACAAAATTTATATTCTTTAATTTAGAAGTATCTGCTATTTATCATTTTGTTTTCATAAAATCGAATCAATAAATTTTAAAATCAAATATTATATCCACTGTGATTGGTTAATCAGAAAATGGTTTCAATTTATTCATGTCCACTAAATTTTTGATTTAAGATTTTCTTATCACTTGGGGGTCATTCTTGAATTAATTCCACATAGATTGGAATTTTGATAGAACACCATTTTCGTAAATAACTTCAACTGTTTTTTTTTCATTTTCCAGTGGCCGGCTCCAACATCCTACCGTCACAAGTCACTTTTAGGAAAAGGACAGAATATTGTTCCAGAAGCACCTTCTTTTACAATTGGCTCAAGAAAAAATATATCTATTTCAAAAAAGGGTAATTCATTCAATATTTTGCCTTGAAATTGTCCACGGTTATAGAATTTGTCATAGGAGGCATCCATAAAGTGCGTACGCTCGGAGGGGGGTCACGTCAAAAGCGTCTGAATTTTATCTATTTTTTTTGTACGTACTTTATGGATGGCCCCATAACTGATATCATTTGAACCATTGCATCCTTTCAGTGCAAGACATCCAAACGATGATGTCCAATTTCAATATGTATTCTGTCATGTAGCCTACAATTTCATAATCAGTCCTTCTGATTGAACCCAGTCAGTACAGTGGAGCCTCGTTACAACAACCACTAATAATGACGAAATCATGGATATAACGAACTGTAATTTCTGACCCATATAAGTAAATTCAGCTCATTTTGTCCTGGACTCAATGAAATACCTGCAGTTACGACAAACTTAATTCCTGGTTGCGAGGTTTCATTGTATAATTCATCCACGAATTTTGTCATAGGTCTTTTCCTCAACTCTGAATGGTGATTATTTTTGAATCATTAAAATCAAGTGCTTGTATAAAACCCATTTGCAGGATGTGAGAGTGAACCATCTCCGAATGATTACAATCCGGAATATGCCGATCACCTAACTCATCGGACCGGGGCAGCATTTTCACACCAATTCCGTCGCGGTGGCACGATATTGTGGAATAATCCTGAACCGACCCCTGACCCGTGTAAATATAATCCTGACGTCGGCAAAAACCGTGTCCATCGACCTAACTTCAGTATAGGTGTTAAAAGACGAGAAATTGACCATTCACTCGGTCCATTTGCTTCAAAGTCATGAGATAACTGGCTCAGAAATTGTATCTAAAATCCAATGAAAATCATACACAATCGCTCCTTAAGTAATATTCAATCAAGAGGAATTTTCTTCTTATTTTGGTGACTCATTCACTGACTATTATGTCCTATGTCTTGCTTATGTTCTATCTGCAGGTGTACCAATAGAAATGATAATTGTTCTATAATTACCATTTTCTTTTTGCAAGGTCGATACTGAATTATGTGTGTAATCATTGAAAGCTTGTTAATGTTTCTCATTGAAAAATTATTTACATATAAGTCATTGATAAAACATATGTTTAATTATCTTAATTACAATCTTATTGTAAAAATATCTTTCTAATTTGTTGGTACAATTTTTGATCATATTGTTTTGATTGTGATTTGCCTGTTGTGTTTTTTTAAAGTTTTATCTCTCTATGGCACTTTTTGCATCTCATCATAATATATTTGCACTTTTTGTCTATTCACCTTTTTATCTTTATTGAATAGGTTCTAATAGATTTCATATCTGTATGTTCAAGCAAATTCATTTGTGTGATAGCCATTCATAGATAGGGGTAAAGTCAGATGAGTTGTATTTACAAAGGAAAACAATTTTTAAATTGCCCTTCCTACTGAAAAGGTGTTAAGCACTTTTATTCTACTCATAATACGTGTGGCATAATGATTTTATATTAGATATACGTTGTACATCTTTTTTGTATGCATTTTTACTGTTTGCACAATGAAACAATATGCACTGCTGCAGGCTGGTTCCTGGCTTTCTACAGCACATAAAAACCACTCAAACATATTTACACTTTCTGCATGGATATAATGTGATAATAAAAATATTTATTTTCATCTAAGAAATGTCTCCTTACTCTTATTCTATTCCATTCCTCTCCAAGCTTCAATTTATTCATCACAACTGTCTAATTTTGGACGACTCATTAAAAATCCGCCAAGAGAGTGCGGCTAGTACAAGCTACAGAGGAACCTTGTTACAGCGGATAGAAGGACGAAATATTTTGTAGTAGATACAATTAGTGAACAACAAAATCCCTGGTCCCGACAGGTTCTTAGTACAGTTAACTCCTCTTCGGATCCGTAGCCTGGAATTCGCTCAGCTCGGACTAAAATACTTGTCCCTTTGCTTTATATTCTATTGAAATTTGCCTCGCATAACTCGGAATATCGCTTATCGGACAAAAATCCCAGTTTATAGTAAGCAGAGATTACTGTATCAAGGTTTATCTGTTCTCCATCCTATGCATAATGATTTATTATGTGCCCAGCCAATCAGTTTAAAATTTTTTCCATTTAGTATAGCTCCGAGTGAGGCTGAAAAGGTCCTAAAGGAAACGGCCTAGGTGACAGAAATAAACAGATCTCTGGTGATGGGCCATCTTCTGAAATTTGGTCAAATTTCATGCAACGCTGAAGTCAATACTTAAAATTTAGAATTCACATGATATATTTATTCATCAATTTACTCCAATGGTATATATACCTAGAGGCATTGTAATGTAGAACTTTATAATGAACTGGCGAACCTGAGAATGAAAGTTTTTGCACATACCGAATGAGATTGATACAACCTCAACACTAATTTAAGTCTAAGTATATTCATAATCAATTCAGATCCTTGTCGAGTACATATCACAGACAGATGACAGTTCAATTATTGATTAAAATCCATTACTTAATCACTTAAAACACTAGCAGTTTCGAACTATCATTTTCCATCTCCGATCGCTAATTGTGCGCTCAGTATTTTATTCACTATTGCGTCATCTTCTTCGCGTTTTTCAATCTTTTCTACCGGTGTCCACGACATGTCAAATTCTAGTTTGTAGGCACCGAGAAAAATGTTTGGATTTGATGCACCCCATTCCTGAAAGGAGTAAACATAAATAACTAAAATAAGGTGATTCATGAGCAGTAAGTCAATCTCGCTTAATCCGGATTAGTTTAATTTAGAGTTCTACTTATTACAAACAATTTCATTGTACACTTAAGATGAAGTTATTCAATTGAACTGTTGCAAGTTGTACATATTCTGGAATGACTATCAGGGTTCCTACAACTATTTTCGGAGGAAAAGTTGTTACCTCAGGTGAAATTATGGATAGATAAGTTTGTCCGGATTTCTTTTCATATAAGTAATACATTGTGCCCGGTTTCTTAACCATATTACATGCTGCATGATGAAGATCGTTGTCACGTTTTGCTTCTGTTAATACCTGGTTAAATGAAAGAAATAACATGGATGATTAATGAACTGGTAATTCATGATGAAGGACAACAATTATGGTGAAGGTCCGTAACCAAATGAGAGTATGATTTTCCAGAACGATCTACTGACAGAAGTCCCATTACTCAAGAAGTGCTACACACACTGTACATGCCTTGAATGAATTTTTAATCACATACCTAAGACTAAGAATTCTGTCTTCTAGGTACTGGTATTAAATTTTTCCAAAACTTACATTTTTCGCTTGCTCCTGAAGGAATTTTATCTGTTCTGCGATTACTCTTAATTTGCTTCCAGCATTTGCTCGTGTGAATTGATCAGCCTACAATAAATAAAATCACAGTACATAGTTTTAAGTTCCAGATATTTTTTTTGTTTGGTCATTCAGTAGAATCCATTTAATCTGTACCGGCTGAAGTAAGATTATGAGTCGAAAATAGTGCCGTATTAATAGTCTGTTGACTCTAATACACTATTACCCTATGACGAATCACCAACTGCTTACAACAGCACTATTTTGACTGATATCTGACTTGAACCTCTGTACCAACCAATTTATCACTAGTATCAGAAGAAAAGGTGATTGGTGTTATTTTAAGTGAAGAAATGTAACCACTGCCGGCAGAGTGTATCTTCTATTCAACTTACAGTTTGAACTTGTTGCGCTAATACCACCAAATCATTAGGATCGCCGTGTCTTGTGGTCCGATATTGGCTGACTAGTTCCATGCCGCATGGTCGATCTGTTGTTTCTACTGTTTTCACTGAAAGAAAATTTGACTTATTATATTGACATGATAAACAATGATTTGTACGACGTCTGAACAAATCTATAAACAGGATATTCTAAAAAATTTGAACAAAAGTTTAGTGTCAGTGTCTGTGGTCAATTCAGGACCAAAAATAACTCTTTTATAGAAGCTTTATTTTAGTATTACTATTTACGAAGTGGATATTTTACCGTATACGGCCGAGCATTCATTTACGCTATTTGACTGTATTGGTCATGATTGGCCGATATTCTAATGTCATTCACTGGGAAATCCCGGCTTCCGTGTTCTAAACGCGATTTTGACCGGATATCTTTTAGCATCATCTATTTACTAACAGAATTGGGTTTAGATCAATGAAAGGATTATGATTAGGTGAAGGAAAGGGTAAGGGTTAGGATTGGGGTTAGGTTTTATATAAAAATCAGTAATTAAAGATTTCATATGGTTTTCATCAAGCCTCGATGGGCTAGTGGTTAGAACGCTGGGCTGGCACTCTTATTGTCAGAGGTTCGAATCCCGATTTAATCATCGAAACTACAGAGTTGCTGACGCCACCACCCAGAATTAGCCAATCAGCGATAATGTACGGTCAAATAGCATAAGTAAAAACGGCGCTGTATATGGTTAAATATCCACTGCGTACTTGGGCCCTATTTATTTATGCGTCTCAGTGGTACCCAGTTGAATTTTCAGGATGGGGAAACCTTTATTAAGTTACCCCACACATCCACGCGAGGATTGAGCTGCAAACAACTCGAGCACTATAAGCGGACGCGCTAACCCCCATACCACGGAGAGGCAGAGCAGATGAATCAATCAAATGGAATTTATTGGCCCAGGGCTACATAAATTTATTATCAAATTAATTATCACCACGTTCCTCTATAAAATCTTCTATTCTGCTGCACGTGACAAATGATGATCTAATATCGTTTGTTTCAGGCCTAAGACAAAAATTTTGAGGGAATATTAATACGTGCTTATTTTTTCCTTTCTCCTTCGATTCGAATTCGACGACGAGATCAATTATTGATATTTAATCGTTATATAAATCAAACATATTTCACATTTTCTTACCAGTTGTAGATTTATCATTTAAAGCAATGATCGACATCGCGTGGTCGTTATGAAATGATCACCAGCACTGACACGCGACAACAAGTGATGTTTACGAATGACAGCTGAACCCGGAAATGCAGGATTATATAAGCTGGTCGAGACTTGTTCTCAGTGGACAACGCATGCATGGACACGTAGATTCGAATCCCAATATATCCGTTTTTACGAATATTTTAAGCATTTAACTTGTTCGATATCATAGTCGTGTCCATTTGGAAATTTATACCTTATTTAGATAGAGCATGTATTTTTGAAAAATATACATGATTGTAGGGAATATAGAAAATAAAAATGACAAGGAATTAGAGAGATAAAAAGGAATTACCGTATTAAAAATCCCATACCGGTACTGTAAATTTGGTTAGAAATATTTATTCGTCAAAGTTTACGGCACTGCCATCATCAGGTGGAATGAGAAAAATTATAAGAGAATTTCAATATCATAAAATTGGAACAAAAACAAGGAAAATGTTATCTAATATAAAAAAGAATAGGCTTCAACCTAGTTTAACCTGGCCGTGGCAATCTTTTTCATGTTTAAAATCAACAACGAATGTGATGGAAAACACGATATATGTCGAGGACCAGGATAGAAATAGTCATGATATAATTATTTTTAAATTTCTTAGTCTCCGAGGTATCGGGTATGGTCCCCGCCCTAATACCTCGTTTAATATATATCAGCTATTTCTTGCTAGTTAACGACCGATTGTCAACCGTTCTGAATTAGAGTAGTATTTTTGGAAATCCCTCGTGACGTGTAAACACGACCGCAGCTCTTTGAACTCATCTCAGCGCGCGTATCGATTAGGCTTCATTTTCAGGCTTTCTTCAATCGTTTTGTAATTTGTTGTGGTTTAGCTCGTCTATTTATGTTATTCATGATCATTTGTAATCCATACTTGATTTGTTCTTAAAATAAACTATATTTCAACCGATGACGCAAAACGAGGACGTTTCTGTTGTGAAATGGTAGCGTGTCATGCAATAGAGAGAACGCGGTTATATATAAAACAAATCGTCCAATTTATCCCCATTATGTTCGGATGTACGTACTCGATTTTGGGCGGTATGGGGTACAGATTAGATAATGGTATTTCTGTTAAAGGGTATAAATTCGACTTCAGTATAGTAAGACCTTAATGCTTAATGAGTATTTCTCCTTATTTGCATAGGGAGTTCGGCCCATCTATGTTTTATGATCAAATAGTGCCAGGTCGGAAATATATATATGAAAGTATAGGGTTGTAATTCGGCTTGATTATTGATATTAAGCGACGTTGACAATGGCGACAATATCAAAGATTTATTTTGACAATTTAAGTGCTAAAGCTAAAAAATACCTGGTTTCTCATTTTCAAGGCTGATTTCATTTTCAGAAAATGACCAGACAGTCAGGATTTTATTTTTATTTATTGAGGAAAAAAGCCAGAATTTGGACAAAATATCAGCAGGTACCGTAAATCATTTTTTATCTTTTAACCTTATCATCAAATATTTTTAAATAAAAAAAGATAAACATATTCACATTTCACCGTCTAGAGTTCATTATGATCCCCAATAGTTTATATTAATCTATCCACTGCTCTATAGAACATAAAATCTGTTATAAATCAAAAAGACATTCACAGCATTGAGTGTACCATGTGAGATGTAATTCATGGCACCTACCTACGTCTGAGGTGTAGCACCTTTAATAGCTGAAACTGGATTTAGAGTAGAGTTTATACAGTAGGCATAGATCTATAATCAATAGGCTATCAATAGATTGAGATACAGAAATGTACAAAAAGGGAGCGTCCAAATAGTACGTAAGGCCAATTTTGCCGTTTTTTACACACCCTTTCCCCCCGTTTGTGATCTTGGTACATATTTTACTAACCCCCCACCCGCACGTACATCTGGACACCCCTCCCCCACCTTCAAATTGGCTACCGTAATGATGCTAAAATTGTCGACCTCCCTTCAATGAACAAGCACTGTCACTGTCAGACACATCGTCGCTATTTCTAAAAGCGAAAATGCGTCTATTTAAAAAATTGAAGTACCCCAAATCCCACAATTCCAATAGACCAATTACCTACAACAATCGTCAGTGAACACACGGCCGAAACGAAATGCTCTATACAAATTAAATGTTTAAAAAACCGACTAAACGTATGTGCAATTGACCCGAAGCTACACTTTTTATTTTCTTTAAATAAAACGTTGTTTTTTAGAGAAGAGATTAGGCAGGTAGGATTTTTTTTTACAGACTTACCCGTTTTGAAAATGACCCGCCCGGAAATGAGAAACAAGGCATCTTTTTTAGCCTATTGGTCGATGTCTGGTCACGGTGTCGAAAAGGTCGACAACGAAAATATCATCAAATATATATGTGTAATAAAAATACATGTAGCGTGTTCGAGATGAGATGTAAAGGTATGGCCGAGTTGTGGTCGCAGTGTTGACAAAATCGACAACGAAAATATCCAAGATATTTTTAACAAAGTTCTGGTGTGTCACATGCTCTCAACGGCTTCCACTTAATTGAAGAAATACAATTTTCATTGCCATATGTATTTGATTTATACATATGATAACTATCATTTCTTATTTCAAATCATTTTGTACATAATTTCACCTAGGAAAGATTTTCGTCGTCTCATTGTGCAGAGTTTTAACGTTAGATTTAACTGACTTGGTATGGAATGTATAAGAACTCGAAAATGCAATGCACTTAACTGCTGTTGCAAGAGAATCACTGCATTCGACAATATCTAGACGTTCTACAGTAACAACATACTAACAGAAAACGGGGTTAAGTGGAAGCCGTTAAGAGCATGCGACACACTAGGGCTTTCTTCAAAACACAAATCAAAACCTGAACCGATCGTAATATACGGATTCGAAACCAGTAGACAGTACAAGACGGATTAATATGAATTTGATGAATAAGGGGATTGTTGAATACGATCCGATGTATTTGGATTCGAATGCTTGTTTTATATCAGATTTTCAAAACTGATTCTCACAATTAACTAAGATTATCCATTTATCACTGATACTGTCCAACACTGGGACAATTGGAAAAATGTTTTAATATTTAGTTGAAAATGAATTTGGCAATTTTGGAATTTTTGAAAACAAAGGCGTAAGGCGATTTCTGTATTATAAAGGGTGACATTATTATGAGGTTTGACTGCATTTTATTTTTAAGGACAATAGTTGGGCAGCGAACCCACATTTTGAATTTTTTACAACGAGTTTTAGCGTAATGTAGTTCTATAGAAACTACCACGAGTGGTAGGTGAGAACAAGACTTTAATTTCTGTGTCGAGTGAGAATTTCAATGGCTTTCACGAGAAAAACCTGAAACCAGTCATTATTTTTTAATTCTCTGATTCTCATTCGAAAACGTTGTTTCACAGTCTGATGAATTAAGTAAATCGTGAAGATAGCTACTGAAACTACATTAACCTGTTATTTGAGTCTCACATTAAAAAGCTTTAAAGTAAGAGAATAAAGAAATCAAATACATATGACATTGAAAATATTTCATAAATCATTTGAGACTCATAATTTCTTTCTATTTAGGCTATTGAATGGTTTTTTTTTATCCAGAATTTTATATCATTTCTTATTTCAAATGATTTTGTTCATAATTTCACCCAGGAAAAGTCATCGTCGTCTCATTTCACAGAGTTTTAAGATTATATATGACTGACTTGGTATGGAATAATTAGGAACTCGAAAATGCAAGGCACTTAACTGCTCTTGCATGAGAATAGTAGAATTCGACAATATCTAGACGTTCTAAAGTAACGACATACTAACCGGACACGGAATTAAGTGGAAGCCGTTGAGAGCATGCGACACACTAGGGCTTTCTTCAAAACATAAATCAAAACCTGAACCGATCGTAATATACGGTTTCGAAACCAGTAGACAATACAAGACGGGTTAACATGAATTTGATGAATAAAGGGATTGTTGAGTACGATCCGATGTATTTGGATTCGAATGCTTGTTTGTATCAGATTTTCAAAATTGATTTTCACAAATTAACTAAGATTATCCATTTGTCACTCACACTGTCCAACACTGGGGCAATTGGAAAAGTGTTTTAATATTTAGTTGAAAATGACTTTGGCAATCTTTTGGACTTTATGAAAACAGAGGCGTAAGGTGATTTTTGTATTATTAAGGGTGACGTTATATAACGTGGTTTGACTGCATTTCATTTTCAATGACAATAGTTGGGCAGGGACCTCACAATATTATCATTGTAACAACGAGATTTAGCCTAATGTAGATATATAGAATCTACCACAAGTGTTAGGTGAGAAAAGATTTTCTGTGACGAGTGAGAGTACATTTCAGCCTGACAGATTAAGGTAAAGGTCGGTACTTGATTCGTTATCTAACGTACGTGCAAAAGGCTAGAAATCTGATGATGCATGGTGCACCGGGGAACTGAACAGTGACCCTAATTTTTCGATATGGAAGACAATAAAACAATATTGTAATCCAGAAGATGATATCGCTATATCTACTAATCAGGTGATAATCTATCTTGGTCTAGATGATGTGAAATTGTACCATTTTATGCTTAATTTTTCAAAAGTTTCTGACATAAGAGGGGACCCCTCACGATCCCCTACCTCGCGGCTGTTGGTGCTTGCCGCTTCGTGGCTCGCTGTAGAGTTCCTTAAAATTCTCACCTGGATCCCTGCCTTCCAAAAAAACCTAAATCCGCCCTAACAGTTCGTACGCATATCAATGTAATTTTACTGGATAATTTTGTCGCACCGTTCCGTTTCTTCAGTAAACAGATCGTTTTAGCACGGATATTTCCTCAGCAAAAAGCAGCTCATAGAATAAACTTTAAATAAAATTTGAACGATTGAAATGTCCCCTTGCTGAAATTCATGCGAATTGATTACAATTTTGTGTGTCTTGAAATCATTATAATCCATCCATATTTGGCGCCTTATTCGCCGATATGAGTGTGGTCTTTTATTGACGTATACTCTAAACTCGCCGATTTAAGACCGGTTCGTGATATTCAGACCAAGCCCTCAACTACATATTCTGTGGGGGTCTATGTTCAATCATGTGCCACATTATTTCTCTTTTGATAGTAGACATACCTTTGGCGACCGATTGACAATGACCCAAACTTCATCAATTCCGAAGGAGATAATGCGAAGCCAATGACAAAAAAAGTTGTGTAGGCGTGCCGTCAATGTAATGAACCGGTCTTGAATCGGCGAGTTTAGACTATTTATATTTTCAACATGGATGACGTCACTCGAACGTAAATCAAACATTAAATATGGTTAGATTTAGAATCTCGTTTGTCTCCAGATAATTCCGAGCAACCACGCCTTACAACTATTAATGGTGCTGACAGTATTCTCAAGTGAATTACATATCTTAATGAACTGAAATCGTCAGTAGTTACACATAACCTTGAAATAAGATTCGAGTAAAAGATGCAAATCCGATATAGAATTATAACAAAATGAAACTAGCAAACTCCTTATTAATCCAGGGTGAAAGTGGGTTGCGGGATGGGATTTGACAAAAAATGGAATAGCGTTTACTGATGCCAATTATAGACTCTAAACTGGCAAATGAAATACTGGATGTCTACAACAAGTATCTTAAAGTGAGGAACCCTATTCCACCTGATTAATCCGTTTCATGAAGTCTGGTTTCCCATTTAAGGCTATACTAAATATCCCGTCTTATCCGTATAAAATAATCCGTGTTTTATTTAAACTATATAGTTTCTCAGTCCCTATTAAAATAATCAACATGAACTTAGCCGCTTAATCCATATCCTAGGAAACCTTTTAAAATGACCTTTTTTTTTATAAATCAGTTTTAAAAAACTGTAACTGGTCAACGAGCGATAATCTTATCCAGAAGATTCCAGTATCATCAGTACTATATTAAAGACTTAACTGACCCCACGTTTAACCTGCAGAATACTCCAGTGGTTATTACGACCAGTATCCAACCCTGTTCAAATTCGCTTTTAAACAAAGCAGGTAAACTGTTAACTTATATCTTTAAAAGGAGTCTAGGACAATTCCCCCCCGCCCGGACAATTCCCCCGGACAATTCCCCCCCGGACAATTCCCACCTAGGACAATTCCCCCCGGACAATTCCCCCCCCCCCATTTGTATATCATTTAAAATCTGAGATTTAAGAAATAAACTAACCCTAACACTCACCCTAACCCTAAC
>JAYMFW010148389.1:12750-23793 GCA_036785005.1 Tubulanus punctatus | reverse complement strand
AGCTTCATTCTATTAGATTTCAATGACTTAGAAAAATGATATATCAGAATAATAATTGGTTTTCTTTTTCTGTTATGTTTTTTCCAGCGGGTAGCTGCTTCAGAACGGGAGGTTGAGCAACTAAAAACTCAATTGATGTCAGCTAATCAGAACCTTCATCAGGCTGAGCAAATGCAACATGCTCCAGATGTTGAACAAGCCATTGATATTCTTAAACGTTCAAGTCTTGAAGTTGAACTTGTTGCCAAAGAAAAGGAGGTAACAATTTTCATAATTTTGATAAACAAATTTTTTGAAAATCTGAGGTAGTTATCACTTGATTAGTTCAGGTGGCAGCACTGTCCAGTAGTATTAAAGTTTACAAACTCGTATATTGACAACCAGTTGCAATGAGATGATGATATCAATTATTTTTACTTATATTCAATTTTTAGATCGCTCAGTTGGTAGAGGATGTCCAAAAGCTGCAGGCGTCAATTTCTAAAATGAAAGAAACTACTTCAGTGCAGGTATGTCACCATGGTTACTTTGAATTATGCTTTATGCTGAAGGGTGTTAAGTATAGGATTATGTGCTAATATTATTAGGTTCACAATTGAACATTTTCCTGCTCTGGTAAATTCGATAATTCAGTCAGTTGAGATAAATATCTTCAAATTGAACTTGTGTCTTGTGCGAAGTGATTTATATGTTCTTCATTGAATTTTTTTCAGATCGCCAAATTAGAAGAAGAATTAGCTGCTAAAACTCGTGCCTTCCAGTTACTTGAGGAACGCATGAGGTCACAAGAAGACTATGAAGAAATGAAACGTGAATTAGAGTAAGAAAATTGATACCGAAATCTCATTTTCTGTTGCACAAAGATTTAGAAACATATTTTTCAGTGCAAAAATGCAATTATATTTTCAAACTTGTATTTTTTCCATCTTTGTATTGAATCGAGACATAATGACTCTAGACATGATTTTAGTCTCATAGTTCTTGAGCTCACACAAGTGCTGTAATTGATCAGCTAGAGTTGTTGGTAAGCTTGTTGACATAAAGTTCTATGACTCTGGTTGGTCACTATAGCTATATAATTCCAACTGACTATTTCAGCCAATTTAATGACCTGATACTGGGCAACACAGCTACGCTATAGCTGATTTAAGTACCAAAAAAAATGTTTTTATGCCATTATCATAGTACTCGAACAGAGTTATTGATAAATCCCTATCAATATTCATTTTTGAAAGTGTTAAAGGCATAATTCTGTATCAGTTTATTGAGAACCTTGGTTATCATGTTTGATTTCAAATGCTGTTGCACATATTTCATCGAAAATGTTAACAGCCTGTGGCAGCATCTTGAAATTTGAATCTGTTCAAACTCTTGTATAATGATTTTTTACGTGCAAACAAATGTTTTTCATATATATGCATTATAATGTTATTTTTCAGAATCATGAAGTCGATAGAGTTCAAGTCGGGTGACGGAGAACTTGTCGAAAATGGCAAATCGTTAGAAATTTTACTGCTTGAGAAGAACAAACAATTACAAACCGAAAACACCCACCTTAAAGTTTCGCAGACTGAATTAACAGGTTAGTGTATAAAGTGTGCATGATGAATTTTACACATTTAGTATAGACGGGCAATATAGACACCTTACCAAGCTGCAGGACCAACTCCCTTCCTACCCCACATCCCCTCAGACATCATTCTTCACTGTTCAATTATAGAAATTTCATTCACTACACTATGATTTATGAAAAAAATATAATAACTTTGTCTGATTAACCAACACTTAAATCATCCATGATGCTTTTTCAAACATTATACATAATCTAAAAATGCATATTGCTATGACTATGTGAAGAAAAATCATTCAAAAGACAGATAATCAAACTGTTAGTAATGATTTGGGTAAAACAGTAAATTAGCTTTAGGATCGATTTTGTTCCCTGTAGTTATTAATACACAATTCATGTAGTCAGGTGATTTCTAAAAGTCAATTTGGACCTCAGGAAATTATAGAAATAATACAACAAACAATTGTTTCTAAATTTGATTGGTGTAAATCATTTGCCAAAAGCTACATAAAAGTTTATTGAAACCATAACAACGTATCAAAATCATTCTTACAATATTCCATTCTGTTTATACAATAACATACAGTATTAAATGATTTTCATCAGTCAGAATATGATTAAAACTGATCAAATACAAAACTTCACTTCTATTTCATTTTAAAGTAACACTTTCATGAATTCATCAAAACTTTACTCAAACAAAGGCTACCAAATAAAAGTAATTAATTTTAGTTGATAGTCAATTGACCAGTTGCATGTTGCTACAGATGGTCAACGATAGAATAGTTGGTGGTATAGACACTTAGATATTAATGTGTTTAGGAATATGTAGACATCCAATGATGCTATCTAACTGTGGCTTCATTGGATACAATATAGAATAGTGTAAAATACAATTTGTTAACCGTTAGACTCATTGTTGCAACATTGAATGTGTTCTTTTCATGTCACATACACTTACATTTATCTATATATATAGTCATATATATAAATAGCCGTATATATATTTTGATATGCCGATAGCAAGAAAGGTGTCTATGCCAGCAAAACCGTCATTTCATCGCAAAATTATTCTGAGAGACTTCAAATGTCTGTAAAAAAAAAGAAACACAAAAATTTGTTCAACAAGCTTTGTCTTGTTGATTTATTTTTGATGAAGATTTTGGCTGTTGTCAATCTGTGTTGCATGATATCTTCGTTCTTATGGCATTATTACACCTTTCTTGCAGGCGCACAACCGGAGGAGAAGCACTGTGTAAATAATACAAACGTGCAGCAACAAGTGCAACCAGATATCCACCAGAACGGTGCAAGTGGAGCATCTTCTCCTTCCCACCCTAGTACTCCTTCTCACAAATCTGAGACTATGGAAAATGGGTTTAAAGACAGTGAAATAAAATTCGGTTATATTGCATCTGAAAATATGCTGAGTAGTTCTCCAAAAACATATCAAAATGGCAGCATCGATAGTTTAGCTGAGTCCGCAGACAGTAGCTCACTGCAACAATTGCAAAGCATCGCGCAAAAAGAGAATAATAATTGTCACGTATTGAATACGGCTGATGTTTCGCAGCGAATTCGAGAAATACTCAGCACAAACAATATCGGACAAAGACTATTCGCGAAACACGTGCTTGGACTCTCTCAGGGGACTGTTAGTGAACTGTTGTCAAAGCCAAAACATTGGGATAAGCTGACTGAAAAAGGACGCGAATCTTATCGTAAGATGCATGCATGGGCGTCAGATGATCGAAATGTTGTTGCTTTGAAAGCCATATCACCTCGAAAAGGTAATTATGATGTCTTATCTTAATAATTCAAAAATTATTCAGATTTCTGATGAAATACTTAGGTACATGTATATTTCAAACATTTTTTATGTTGCTCTTTAGGCGCTCAGCCAGTGATGTCGCCATATAAACATGAAGACTCTGCAACAGAGGAACGAATAGCTCAGATACTCAGTGATGCACAGCAAGCCATACAGAGCAAACAACAACAAGAAAAGGTACCACTGGTAGACCTTATTGGCTTAAATCACTACAGTCTTAAAATGGTAAAAATGCAACCCAAAAGAATTCGACGTTAACTCATGAAAATTTTGACTGAGGAAATTTTTTTTCGGTCCAAATCAAATTACAGGAAAGGTGTTGATTTACTAGTTTTTCAATTATCAATGATAGAAAAAGCCCAAATATTTTTTTTCAGACTGAAAATTTTAATCTGAGTTTTCGTCTTATTCTTTCTTCAAATCCTATTCATGGTATTAATGCTCTATATTCTCCATTCTAGATAAACCGTAGAAATATTGGTTTACATCTATAAACCTTAACTCATCTAATTTCCCCAAGTTTCTCCTGCTATAATTTTTGTGTGTATGAAGCGTTGATATTCATCTCATTTTTGTTTCAGTCACACATGACTAGTCAAATGGTGTCTAGTATTTATCAAAATGAACTGGCTAAAATAGCCAACAGTCAGGTTCCATATGTAAATGGTACAGTTCGACCTCCTGAAATCAAAGAGAAAAATGACCGACCAAAATCTCCAAAAAAAGAAAGATCTGAAATTTCGAGGCAGAAGCAAGCTGATGATGCAGGGATGTCACAGGAGATTGTGCAACGTATTTACCAGAAAGAATTGATGAAACTTGCACAGGCTGCACAGGAGATGGGAAACTTGCCAGAATGTCATAAATATCAGTTAGAACTACAGAAATTAGCTCAGAATTCTCAACCTGAAAATGGCATGAATCTAAATTTATTAGATAATGGAATCTATAGACATTTGATTCCCAGCTTACCACAACAGAATGGGCACGAAATAAATTTAATTCACCATAATCGTAGAGATATAAAATTAGAAAATGAGCCATTAGATTTATCATCGACAGACCGAGGTTCTCAAAACAACCTGAGGAAGTCGCCTGCTAATCACACTGATATCAACACTGCTGAAAAAACGGACCAAGTCCGACATGCTGGCAGTGCCTTCTGCCTCGTGCGCCCTCGTTCAGAAAGCAATTTCTCGTTGGATTGCCCGTATCCTGTCAATTCTATGTCACCACTACAACACATGCAGTCCATAGCCAACTCCCTAGTTAACAAATCCACCATGCCATTCCCTCCTCAGAAACCACTCCGGGCAGTGCTGCCCCCTATAACACAAGAACAATTTGACCATTACTCGCATATGAATACAGACGACTTAGTGAAAAAGGTGAAAGAAATGCTTAGTCAGTACTCAATTAGTCAACGCTTATTTGGTGAGCACGTTCTTGGTCTATCTCAAGGCAGCGTTAGTGATCTGCTCGCTCGACCCAAACCATGGCATATGCTGACACAAAAAGGACGAGAGCCATTCATCAGAATGCAGATATTTCTCGAGGATACGGAAGCCATTCCTAAATTGGTTGCTAGTCAATATCGCATAGCTCCTGATAAATTAATGAGAAGCAGCAATGTTGTTTACATCAATCATGGTATATTTCATTTCATATTCCTCTAAATAATTGCTCTACAATAACAATGACTAATGTGATGTGTATTTCTCATTTTAGGTGGTTTACCTCAACCTATGACAACTCCTATAATTCAACCTTCTCCGATTCATCCTGAACGCAGTTCCATCGACACTTCACCCCTTCACAGTCCGGGCCTTTCTCAACCTTCCACCCCATTATCCATTGTAAAGTCAGAGCCACAGAATTCTCCCTGCTATCAACAATCGACAAATAACAATGAAATCGCAATGCCGGGTGAGATTGATACCCTAGCACTGACAAGCAAAGTCAAAGATGTCCTGCAGGCTAGTAACCTCGGTCAAAGATTGTTTGGAGAGTCAATCCTGGCATTGAGTCAAGGTTCGGTTAGTGAGCTGCTCTCCAAACCTAAACCATGGCATATGCTAAGTTTGAAAGGACGAGAACCATTCATTAAGATGCAAAAATGGCTGAGTGACCCGTATAATGTGGAAAAACTTCGTGCGTACAGATCACATATGAAAGGTAATTAGTTATCTAAGTTTGGCAGAGGTTCAGCAGTGAGATCGCATATTCACCTCATTGAGTAAAAGACCGATTTACTGGCCAGGCGCAGATCTACCTGTAACTGAGGATAGTTGAGAGATTTTACTGTTCGAACCAAGCTAAACCTACTGATATATCCAGAAGCATGTATAAAATTTTGAATGTGTTTGAAATGATTCTTCTTGTCATATTTTTAGCAAATCGTAAGAGAAAAGGCAGTATGGAACTTGATCTTATATCTGACTCGACAAACAGTCATATGAAGCGTCCAAGAGTTTTTTTCTCCGAAGAACAAAAGGAAACTTTGCGTAATACATACCTACAGGATCCTTATCCGAATCAGAGTACCATCGAAGCGTTGGCCTCGCAGCTTGGGGTCAATCCAAAAACTGTTATTAATTGGTTTCATAACCACCGCATGCGAACAAAACAGCAAGCTCACCCACCCACAACACCGACATCTGATTCAGATCGTCCTAAGATTGAGGACGGAGATAATTTATCAGATAATAGTGAAATATCGACAGATTTGAGTGGTAGTCAGTTTGGAGGAAGTACAAATCAACGTGAGTTGACTCAATGGATGTTTCCATCATTTGAAGCAGTAAACATGAGTCGTACGTCGTCTGTAAGCAGTTTAGACGCTGCTGCTGCTGTAAAATTTAAAACTGAGTTAAATTCTGATGGTGAAAGTGTTTGTAACGATATTACAAATGTACCGTCGCCTCAGCAAAAAAACAATAATAATATTAGACAAGCGTTTAGTGTAAACAAACGAAAGTGCGCGAAGCCGCAGTGGGTTTATCAAGGCGTTGAACTTGAGAAATCATTGCGTCAAGACGGCCTAATTGATGATATGGAAGCAAGTGATCTGAGTGCACGGTCGACACCCGCTGCACCCCAGTTGATATCTGAATCATTTCATAAATCTGATGCTGCTCTGTTAATGAATGGAGACGATTCATCGGATGAACATAGATCTGATGGCGAAAAAAATGACAAAATATTGAAACTTCAGAAGGCTATCAACTCGGTGGCTGAAAACTGGGACGATGTTAATCGAAAAGATACAATCGAGCAACTTGAGAAAAACATAGTCACAGATAGTCTATCTGAAGACTGGGAATTTTGAATACGTAGATATATATCTCCACTGTGAGTGCCATATGTTTTATAAACTGCTGTTGTTGGTGCATTGATATATTCAGCTAATATCTAATTTAATGGCCCATCTATGAAATGGAGCCTTCGTGTATATTTTGTTCCGAAATTTTGCTGTTAAAAGTGGACATATGCTTATTTTTTGTATATACTTACAAATATATATATATATATATCTATATATATATATATCTATATATTATCTATATATTAAGGAGATTATGCCTATGTTTTGCAATCAGAAAGAATTATCACCCTTTTCATTCCATTAGCGTATACATGTTTTCATTTTTGAATTGAAATTTCGAATTCTGCTTTATGATTTCATAAAAATGTTTGCCTCGAAATCCATATATCCATATAATTCAGTGTACGGAATGATTGGTTTGGGAGAAGAAAATTGCATGCAAGTAGGAATAATTTCGAAATTTGGGAAAGAAAGCATATTTTGAGATTGATTATAACTGTTGACTGCTGAATATGTATGTTCTTTAAGAAAGAAGCAGACATGATGTAAATTGATGTAAAACAACTGAATCTTTAATGAACAAAAACTTTTATCCCACCTGCATTCTACCTGTAGATATATTTGTTAAGGCCATGGTCTTGCCGTTATAGATGGAGAGGTTATTTGCACTATAAAAGTTATTATGGTATTTTCAATTATGAATACGAGCGAGTTTTGCAGTAAAAGTTTTAATATATTGACAACTTGGTTTCATTAGATAATTTTTGAGATAAGAATACCAATTAACTGTAATAGCGTAAAGGCCTCTGCTATTGGGTAAATACAAACATGTCTGAAGCAACTGCTGTTATAAAAAAAACACTACTCAAATCAGTTAAATAGTAAATCAACACCTCATGTAATTAATTTTTTTGTCTTTTTGAAGGTTTGATAGCTGAAAATGGCTTTACCTTGCATACAGAAAGCCGATGTATGTTATGTGAAAGGATTTTGCTTTGTAAAAATGTGATTTTTAATGTACATTTGGGTTTTCTTTGACCTTTGAATGATTGAAAACAGCAACTAGTTCTTGAATTGAACAGCAAGTTTTTAGCTTTTTGTACAGCTATGAACATCATAAAGTCAGATTTTGTTCAAGGCAAATTTCTTCATGTGACTGCCACATTTGAGAGGGATACACTATTATAACGATATGATTATGTATAAATTTACTTCAGTGATGTTCGTCACTGCCAATATATATATTATATCGCGTGAATTATTATCATGTACACATTTTATTGTACATTGCGTGTTGTTGTTAAACAATATTTTGTATTCATGTTTACGTCGTGTACGGTGGTTCTAACAAAAAACAATGTGTAAACAGTTTTTACTTCTCAGTATTCGTGCCTTTCAGATTTAATCAAAAATCGAAAATATTTCTCACTTTTCTTGTGATCATTTTATGGTCGGTTTATGATTCTATTGTAATCATTGCTATTGTAAGTATATCTCATGTTATTGGTTCGCATCTGTTGGTTATTTTGAACTGATGCGTAACCGATCAAAGCTTCAAATGGATTTATATATGTACCTGTATATGAATATAAGTGAATAAGTGTGTCAAATTTCAGGAAATGATATCTATATTTTTCTCCAAAAAATTATTAACAAATGGTGCTACTGATGATAATGATTGACAATGATAAGTCTGATTTTAGCGCTAGGTTAAATGATAGAGTAGCAGTAGACCTAATTATGAAATATTGGATGCTAGTTCGGTACCAGAACAAAGTCAAAATTACCATTGATTTGATGGTTCTATTATAGACAAGATAGTGAAACCTTTAAAAGGTTTTGTCAAAGGTAACGAAACTAAGCAGTCAATGGAGAACCTGTTAAATAGCCTTTAAAAGGCATCAAAGTCAAAAACTGTAGAGGCCAGATTTTAAAACATTCTATGGAATTGAAAAAAATGTTTCTATTTTTTGTACGTTGTTACGAATTTATTGTGTGAAACTCTTCAATATCTCTCTTTCTCTCTATCTATCTTGATGAATACAGAAAATGAACCCACCCATGTCTGGGTTCTCTTTTATGAAATATAACAACTAACAGTTGTTTCTTTAAATGTGCTCCTATGAATGTATATTTTTTCAGAAAACAATTATATATGACATTTTCATTAAATATATTCATATTTCAAAAGTATATAATTATGATTGAGAATTACATCCCAGTTTATAAAGTTAAGCAAGCGTCTTTTAGGTATCATTATTCTGTAATTTCCCACGCAAGATATTATGAGATACATAATGCATTAATGGATTTGCATTTGTCAAGCAAATTGTAAATTTAAAACGGCATTTTTTGCTCAAAAACTAGTGTGCGGCTATAGCCTCTTGAAGAAAAATATCCATTATATTAGATCTGAGATTTTTATAAATCAAATAGTGTTCTCGTAGCATATTTGAATGAAAAGCTAGAGTAAAATTTTGAATCTTCATTTATCGGTGAATACAGAATCTCAGTTCTGCGTCTTTTTAACGCGAATTCAATTTGCTTATTATTTCTGCACACATATCTCATGGCATCATTCATGTTTTTTTGTCAATGTGAATATTGAAGTATTAAAACACATTATAAAGATCTATATATGTATATAGATGAATATATAATTATATGAATTATTAAGATATATGAAGACATACTTGTCAAAATGAGAGATATACCTATTATTATCAATATTATTATTATTCTGTTGTTTTATATGATTCGCCTCTTGAAAAAAACAGTAATGTAGTTTTATCTTGATAAATTTATATATAGTAACTTAGATGTAGTCCTTGTACATGTAGTTGATTTATCATAATAGCTGATTAACAAAGTGTAGTACGTTTACTAAATCATTCAACACAATTCACTTTTATTATTATTATCCTGATGGTCATTATCAAGACCTTATCATTTTTCCTAGGTAAAGATCTGAATTGATTTGTCATTTTCTGCTGATGGCTCTCCAAGAAGAAGCAATATTTTATCCATTCATATGTAAAATGATTTTACTGTTGACCAAAGATTTACATTTCGCAGTTGGAAATAATCTTTTTTGTTTGTTGTATTTTTATTTTTCATTCATAAGAAATGATTACTAATCACTGCTGGATTTATGTAGTTTACATACAGTGTATTTTAGGAAACTGTTTATTGGGTTATTTTTTGTTGTTAATGTGTGTTCAATTTAAAAAATGAAATATGTCCTTTCGGTGAAGAGATATTCCAAAATAAATGGAATTAATCAAAGTTCAGTTTTTATTATGATTAGAGCCTAATGAGGCTAATGCTGATTTAGAATTTTGATTTAATTTCATTGTTTAAAAGCACAATAACATTTTTGGAATTGATTTAGAAAATGGAAACATCATTTCGAAATCGGTTTTGTTTCTTTTTGTCAAGAGTCTTTCTAAACATTTTTACGGGGAAACTTCAGTTCTTATTTTGAATTTAAGCATTTCTTGGAGGGTTTTAGTCCAGCAGAAAGTTACTACAGTTTAACATTTTGTGTATGGATGAATTTTCATCCCAATCTTGAGTTATGATCTTTATTCACCAGAGTTTTAGGTCCTTGTTATGGCGATATCAAGTAATTCACTAAACAACTTGTGACGATATTAATTTTAACCCAAGTCAGAACATAGTCACTTAGTGATTACTGTATCCATTTCATTTCAACAGGGCCAAATTGAATAAAATCGATCATCAGAGTAGCGATAGATAGATATCAAATATATCAGGGTATGCATGAATTTGAGAGCAATCAATTATTGATCATTACTTATATAGATATATTGATTGGTTGTGATTAATGGTGTTAAAGTGTCTTTGTGTTATATATCGGTTTACACGCAGAACAATTTCAATCAAATCATCAAAAATCATTTGTCAGTAATTTTCTGAATTACTGGAAAGCCAAATTAAAATTTCACCTTTTCGAGTTCGAATCTAAACGATATCCGAAAATTGTATGCGTGTAAGAATAACACATTGAAGACTGAAAAAATTATTCTGACTATCTGCTGTGCTTACGGTTACCTCCCAGTATTATAAGATGCCGTGAAGTCTTCTTGCTCAAATCTTGTCAAACTTTCTCATTATTTTCTAAGAAATTCTCTCTCAACGTGCGATTACTATTATTACTATTATTATTATTACAGTCATTACGTATTGTAATGATAGATATATTTTTTGTTCTAAATCTTGTTGTTTTGATGTATTGATATGATGTATTGCCCAGAGGGATGTTTATTCGTCGTTTTTCAATGGCAGCATGCATCT
>JAYMFW010148279.1:0-11784 GCA_036785005.1 Tubulanus punctatus | reverse complement strand
AAGAATGTCAATTTACCTAAATGTTAAATAACATTTCAAAATCTAGGAAGTTCGGAGCTTAATTGTTAAATGCTGTTTTAATCATGATCGATGGAAAAGTTGCATTGAAAGATCAAAAAGCATTTTCAGCCATGTTCAGCTGAATGCTGACTTCCAATCTAATCTTATTCAGTGTATGAGAACGTTTATGTGGAGTGTAGTTTATAAGATTGTGATATAGACAAATTACGGATTCCGGAATGATATAATGAAGCATTGTACGATTGTTTGCGAAGTGAGAACTTGATTATCAATCACCACTGGCAAACATAATCACCGGGCATCTTACTCTTGAGTCTCTCTGCGGATTCTTACCATTGATGAGTTATTTTCTAAACTCGATCAATCACAGATATACAGTGCCTAGACCGTTTGTTTTTACCTGTGCATCCGTTGAATACTACCGGTTCTTCAGATGAAATGGCTATCGCTCTGGTGCGCACGCAAAAATAATTGGTTGTCATTGATAAAACAGGTGGATAGCGCATTATTTGATGAAAATATCTGAACAATATGTTCTATACGCTGCTCCTGTAACTCTACAGGTTTCAGTACTATGTGAACCGCTTACCTGGCTTTGTATCGTTTTTGTTATCTTTGAAGTAGTTTGTCGATTTAACAAATATCGGCTCTGTTTGGGATGTTTAGGTTTCTTTGTAAGTGAAACAATTCTTCAAGGATTTTGTTATCGTAGAAGAAAGTACTGTTCTCTACGTAGAGTTTACAGCTCAAATCAGACTGAAAATGGAATATACTACAGTAACGTCAAAGTTTTCGTACAAGATGAAAATTACACAAGAAAGGTAGGGCTTTTATTCGAGGTCGTGAGGTGGTATGTTATTTCAGAGACTAGGACAATTCCCCCCATTTGTATATCATTTATAATCTGAGATTTAAGAAATAAACTAACCCACCCTAACCCTTACCCTTATCCTAACACTAACCCTAAAACCTAACCCTTACCCTAACCCCAACCCTAAATATGATATGAATTACGGGGAATTGTCCTGTTCCTGTTATTTCAGGATTGGATCCAGAAGCAAATCCGAGGTTTATTCCACTTTGTCATATTCCACTCTCCTCTCTGTCAAATGTTATTGTTCATCCCCACTATAGATAAGATAGAAATGGTCTATGATTGACTTCAATAGGGGTGTACAACATAAAGTTGAATTTTACAGACAGGGTTATTTGACGGAGAAGAATAATTGACACTGTGGAAGACATACTATAAGGGCCAGGGGCCGTATGCATCACAAAAATATCTTAAGTCTAAAATCGTCAATGTAGGAATTTTCCTAAAAAACTCCCTTAGATTTTAACCTTACCATAAGTCGTACGCATAAACATTCTTAAGTTAAGATTTTTCCTAAATTAGTCCTTAACTTTAAGGTACCTTTCTGATTCACATAAGTGTAAAATTCTCCCTTAAACCGGTAGTGTATCAGCGTTAATGTCTACAATTTTCCTCTTAGCATCTTATTTTGTTAGGTATATACTGCACCGCTAAATGTAATTCTCGTGTATAGGGGGACTCAGTTTGTGGATCTTTTTTGTCAGCAATCATCGGACGAGAAAATCTTAATTCAACAGAATATTCATCAATTCCTAGTGGGCTAGCGGAATGAACTGGAAATATGGTGATCTACACAAAGTATCGTGACTTTTCATTGGCCAATTTGGAGAGTAGAGGGAGGCCACTAGTTTAGGATCTTAGTGAGTTGGGGATTTTCCTAGCTAAGGACATACTAATGGCGGTTTATGCATGTCACACAAGCATTTTTCTTCGCTGAGAATTTTCCTCTCCTATTTAAGGACAAAATTCACCTTAAGTTAAGACGTTTTATGCATATGGCCCCAGGGCCGTAGGAGCACAAACAATATCGATTTGAAATTGAATTGTTAGAAATGATTATGATATCTGAAAATTCAAGACTTGAAAGTTCCTCTTTTGCTCCTTATATTTGGCAGCTTGGCAGGTTGGTATGTGAAGGCATGAATTTGCAACCCGGGTTGGCTCTTTACATTTTCAGTATCTCAGTGTCATGCAGAAATGTTTATTTACTTGATATTATCCGAAATGCTCAATTTGTTCCGGATTTTTTGTTGATTTGTTTGTTATTGTTCAAATTATTATCACTAGGTTGAATTGCATTCGAATAGTTTTCCATTGAAACGTAAATAATTTTTCTGACGAATATTTGTTCGGTTGAATATACAGGATATTACTTTTTAAGAATGTTTCATTATCATCTGATAATTCAGTACAATATAATAGCTGAATTGCCCGCATCATTATCAAAACTTGTATTTATCTATTAAAATCATGTTGGTTCCTGGTGTACAACTAAAAAGTGCAGGGTTTTTCATACTAAAGATGACACATTTGAGTTTTCAATCATGCATTTGACGTATGGTGGAAATGAACAAATGTAGCTGGTCATCATTTGCAGGATTTATGTACATAGACTCGAAATAATGAGATGGCATGAATTCAATTATCGGAACTGCTGCATTTAAGGTTTCCGTAGGTATAACTATTGTTCATAGGGGATATGATTGAAAATTTTATTGACGTCACAACCTAGAGGTGCAATTGAAGTTATACATCACATTTATGAATAAAGCTGCGAAGAAGTTACATTCGGGAAAATGTAGAATGTGTGAATTTCTTTTCTAATCTGAAGCCGCAATTAGTCTTTTTTCATGAAAAAATGTGATTAATTGTTTTGAGGAGTTGATGAAATCAAAATCGGGAAAAATGTTTTGGAGAAAAGGTTCGTTCAGTCCTCAGGGGATGCAACTGCAAGACGAGTGCTCAAAAAATCAGCATCTAAAACGGTAAGTCTATCTGGTTACAAGAATTTTAATGTTGTTCCCACAAGACTTTAATCATCTCTGACGTTGTTTGATCACAATTTTTGATTTATTATTAGAAGCTCTGTGTAAACATTTGTCAGAGGAGAAAACACGTAGAGTTCTGACTCATTTTTGAACAGAACGAAAAATTGTTTTCTTATCATTTTTTCCACGAGACAATGTTCCATTCATCTCTGCTCCTGGTCTACTCGAAATTTTCACCTTTCAGTTAGTCATTGATGGTCAAACGGTCCACCCGCTGGAAGCCTAGACCGTTGAGCTTTTTTTCGGTTCACCTTAAAAGGAAGTGATTGCGTTTATTCATAAAGAAATACAGAAGAAATCCTTTATGACCAGCTGGGGACATGTTGAGCCTGTTGAATTCAAAGTGGTACATGTTTCCCATAGAGTGTTCACCCGTCTGACGCATATCATTCCTAATTTTCTCTGACACCTCGTGACAAAAAATGTCCCTTAAAGGACATGCAACTTTAGGTTACGGCTATCGCCCTTAAAGGCGGAAGGTGTGGCTGTATTGTCGTGAATGAATTTTTCACTCTATTCATTCATTCATTCATTTTTGTTGCTTTATGAAAGATGTACGCTTATTGCGTCTCTTTCTGGAGTTGGAAGGATTCTCGGGATTAAACATTATCAACATGTACAGCTTTACTAAGCTGTTACTCATTGAAAGAACGAGGTTTGAATTTTAACTCTATTTCAGTTGCCAAGATACTGAATATTTCTAGCTAATTAAGCAAAATCAGCGTCATCTGTATTGAAAATAATGTCATAGACACGCCATTATCTATTTAGCCTAAATGTTAGAATTGTTACTGTTTACAAGAGTGATGTTTTAATTTTGTGAACTATTTCAGTTAGGCCTACCTAGATACTAAATATTTCTAGCTAATTGATTAAAAGCAATATCGGTGTCATCATGCATTGAAAATGATGTCACATAATCTATTTAACCTTGATTAAGTACCATAGATTAGCTACAAATATCGTCTAGTGAAAAAGAAAGATTATCCTATGTCATCCTGCATGAAAAATCATATCACGCAGACATGCTAATTAAAATTTTTTCCATAAGTCCATCAAGTTATTAATCACTTTAATCCTTTTGGAGACGGTTTCTTTGATTAAAATCCATTCAATCTTATAATCGATATATTATATGTAAAGTAAATAGGTCGCAAATAATATTCGACTTGTTTCAAAACTTTCTCCAAATCAGTGAAGTGTTGCAGTCGAACTTAATTCGGTTGTATTAAGGCATTATCAGATCAGCGCTTCAAGATCAAAGACCTTTCATTAATAAGTCATAATAATAAAGTTTAATTCCGGGAACCCCTACGGCTTGGCTGTATGAAATCATAACTGTGAATTTTCTAGTTGTGCGTGTTAATTAAATGGTTACTGTAGTTGTTTGAATAACTGACGTCCTGTTGGGTATATCTTTTCATTCATTGACCGAATTTCTTCTGTTGTGACCCGTGTGATTCATAAACGTTGGTTATACTCGGAGTGGGTTTTTCAATTTTTGACTATTTGTATATATATCTTCAGACTTTGGACAGTTATTCAACTGATAAATAGAAGGAGTAGCCATACATAATTTGATAAATTGTATCAGTAATTAGGATGATTAGCACTGCATTCAGGATTTCATAACTCGCATACAGAATCATTACGGCATAAGGTAGTTTTCTGGACGCGACCCTGTTTTCGTAACAGTACTCAATTAGTCGCCTAATTTCGCAGTTGATATTGATGGTAATTAGTCCAGAACCATGTGTTCAAGTGTTCGGATATGATTTGATTTTCTCATATATAGCGTATAGTTATCTGGGGTTTATCATTGATTAAGGTCAGTGTAAGGACAGTTTGTACACATCGGCCAAATTATTATTGTCAGTCAGAATTCATAAATCGCATTGTTGGAAATAGTCCTGAATTTTTCAGATGATTCATGCAACAAAACTCAGGTACTAGCTGAAAATATATTTTACTTGCTGAATTTGATGATATTGATTTCAATATTTATTACATATTCTAATTGCATCTGTTTTCAATATCTAATACATTTTCTAATTGCAGGTGTGATGCTCCTCTCAAGCTGAAGTCATACAGGTAGGTCACAAAAATTTTATATTCAATATTTGTGTGTAGGTTTTGAAAAATCATTTACTACATCATTCAGTTTTATAGACCAGTTATAACTTTTTTTGCTAGCACTAAAATCATCCTTAATCTAGCAACAGCTGCTATGTAGAAAATGTAAAACTATGGAACTATAACTGATTTTTCAAAACTTATCGCTAGCAATAAAGTTACTTCATGTCTAGAAATCTGGATCCTGGGTTGTTCCCAAGATCCTTGATTATATTAATGACAAAAAACACTCTACCAGTATGCCTGTTTAATTAGGACCATCAATAAAAACCCTGCAATGACGGTTTTGAATTTAGAAAATATATCCTTAAAAATTCATTGGATGCAGAAATCACCTGTAAACATTCTATGCAAATATGATAGTTTTACAGAATATTTTTAGATTGAAAATTATCATCGGGCGTTTTTTATCCTTACAAATTTTGTTTGAAGGCCAGCTCAGATAAAGTACTCGATGATTTGCACTCTGCGCCATCATTTTATAACCATGTTGAAGAAAATTGGTATTTAGTGACTATGATATCTGATAGATGGTGCTACTGAATCGGAGTTACAATTTGCTCATTTCCTAGCAGATGTGAACAACTTTCTCGAAACCAGTTTCGTCTGAAATGGCTCGGTTGAAAACTCTTTGTATATTGTTGTATCCTTTGATGTCATTCGCATCACGCATCTCGTTGATGCCGTCGATTTTTATTGGAATTTTCCCCAGATTTTTGACAGCTATCAATCATTTCTGTCAGATGAAATTGGAACAAAATATTCGAGGAAACTTAGAAGAGGTCGATGTTCTGAAATTTAATTTTAGGTATAATTAGATTTGATGGATAGAAATTAATCTGTAAAAAATGTCCCAGCTGAGGGGGAATCTCTTAAGTATATTCATACCAATGTAATCTACATTGAATTTTCTGAAATCTTTCTGTATTTTTAATATTACTTTCATTTGATACCATGGAGGTATTAGCTGTAATGTTTGGTATCCAGAAAAAAATGCCAGATGAAATAATCTAATAGGTAAAAAATGTCAGGATTTGCAAAGGACGTAAAATGACATAGGAAAAAATATTTTGTTCCTACATTTGTAATATTAATAGTGTTCCTTCATGGTGCAACTTAGAAAAACAGTAGGAAGAAGGGCATATGAAAGTTTAAAATCCTGAATCGAATAATTTCTGGGACAATAGGCAAACATAGAGCAGCCTGAGCCCTGTTGCTCCTATAAAAAGGGGGGGGGTGGGGGAAAAGTGGTATAGTTTAGTATCATAAATCCAAATTCGATTGTCAAAGGAAATAAGCTGAAATTGTGAAATATATCATAATGATAGTACATAACAAATAGGAGTATAATGGCACAATTTTAAACCAATCCTCAGTCTAAAAGCACGTGAACACCCGATGTTTTGTTGTCATTTCTGTATTCAAAAGTAAATGTCAACAACTGTTTCATTTTATGCTGGCAGTTTTGAAATCCGAGATATCGCTTCAGCGACTGCAAACACCTTTTCAAGGCTATATTTGTCACGATAAGCCGTCTCGCCAGGGTATGCAGGATTTGTAACGAACAGAGATGAAATGCAATATGAAATTCTCTAATTGATGTCAATCAGTGATAATTTTTAGCTACGTAGGTAGAGTAGCATAATATAAAATCCATTACTGCTAGTAAATAATGAAACGGCTAATGACAGGAGAAAAAGTATAGGTAATTGGCTGCAAATGCAATCTAGTGATGAATTGACTGCACATTTGGTTTCTAAGATTTCTTGGTTTGTACATACTTGTACTTCAGTGTATATCAATATTTCTATTAGGTAGCAGTTAGCATAGGTTGATGGTCATGTTATCAGAAGATCTAAGAAGTGAGAAAGTAAATGAATCACTTTATTCAGTCAACAGTTTCGGAAGGATTAAACAGGAACTTTCAAAGCCATACACTTGCCACGTGTAAAGTAAATCTACTTATGAAACATTTACCTTTGAAACATTTACCTTTATTCAACTCATATTTGATTGCTTGTTAGCAAAATTAGCAAAATTAATTTTGTGCTAATTTAATCATTTTCACGTTAAAAATAGCATCTGAATTTCAAACAGTTAATGTCGAAGTTGGTCAACTCTTATGATAATAAGATTAGTTTGGCCGAGAATTCTTGGGATCCATGGTACCATTTGGTGCTCAGGATTGCCAATAATGAAGCCATGTCTGTTCAGGCGGAAAAACCTGGAAAGTCAGGGAATTCAGAGGTTTTCCTTGAATAATGTCAGGAAGTTTCAACTGTTTCTTTCTGAAGTCATCGAAAGTCAGGGAATTTCATCTAAAATGTCACCAATAAATTTCTATATTAATATCATCAACTGAAGATATTTTCTGAAAATAAGACTGAATTGATGATGATAGTGCAGAAAACCTAGAAATTCAGGAAAAATTTAGATTCCTGGTCAGGGAAAACCCTTGAAACTTCATGAAATATATCATTGAAAGTCATGGAATTTCCTTCTATAATGAGTGCAGGCATACTGGTAGTACTTAAATCTGTATACACTCCTTATACGGTACTTACCAAGCGACCAAGATTATATGCGAAAAAGTAGAAGTTTGATTAAACGTGGATGGTGACGTGATAAAAAACAAAACGATCAAATGAATGTGATCGGTTGTTGTCATACTACGATGACGGCAGTTGAGTGAATCATACACATTATGAATGACAGGGATTCATTGACACTTATCTCGAAATACTCCCATCATCCGATCAGTGGCGAAGGACAAGTTTCAGCCGATGCTAACCGGCAATTTCGTCCTCACGGAAGATCGACAACGCTTTAACCGTAGCCGGCTAGGATTATTATTTGACAATCATGTTGACGAACGTAAAAAGGTGTTGCTCGTACAATTGCAATATCTTCAAAAAGCGAAGGTAATTTTTGTCACTTTCATTCCTATTGTGTCATTCATTATGTGTAGTTAGATAGATACTGAGGTTTTCACCTCACTTTGAACTGCGGTGGTTTATGTAGATTTATACGGAAGTCTTAGACAGTGATTTAGAGTAGCCTTTTAACTCTCATCTAGTTGGATGTGTGGTGTGGGCAGTTCGGATGTATATATAGATTGTCGCAAATGTTACCAGAAGACTAAGAAGTTTATCAGGTGCGGATCGGATCAACACCTTTTTCCTTGCATGAGATTTTTTTTCCGTTAAGTCAGATATTGACTACTGGATTTTAAGTTTATGTAATCACTTACAGAAACTAATCAAACAAGACAAAGAAGAAACATTTTCATATATAGTTTGTTCAGACATAACTCCATTTAACCTTACTGGTTTAGCATCTTGCTTTTAAATGGAGGGTAAGACAGTTGTAGGGCAATCTGAGGGGGCCTTTATGAAATAATGTTTAGTTGCAAGCGATGGGTAGGTCCAACTTGGTAGGTATCCTATTTTAATGATACGTCAAATATAGGCAACCTTAGTGCATGTTAATGAAATGTGAGAAATCATAATTTCAGAGCTTTAATTTGGATTTCAATTATCAATCAATATTGAAAAGTTTCATGCGGCAGGACCTTAACCCCTGAAACATTTCTATCCGAGATCGAGTTAATAGTATGTTAACGTACTTGCTTCTGTTTGCTACAGGAACGAAAGATGAGGCTGCTATTTTAATTTGATCATGATTTCTAGCATAATTAGAGATTTGGTATGAAATGGCTGTTGCACTTTTCTTATGGTTGCTGTAGTTTCTTCCTACACAGACCTGCAACATTAGCTTAGCTGTGCCATAACAAAGGCAATTGGAAAATTGCAGTGTAGTGGTATTCTCTGATCGTACGACCTAATATGCTATAGTGGTGGTCTCCTCCTATTTCAGTCTCATGTGACAAAAATATATGCTGATAACATCAGAAATATTGACAAAACAGAGACTGTTGTCTTAGGTTGTGGCAAATAATGCCTACTGACTTTGATAAGAGAGTTAGTTGAATAGGATATTTTCGAACTGAATTAAGATTCAAGCCACCATACCTGTTATTGAGCTTGGTAGTGTAAGTCAATGATTGATGATGGGGGATCATTTCAAAGAATTTCGAGATGTATGGTGGATTAAGCACTTGTTGATTAATCTTAACATGATAATATTTTGGCAAATTTCAGTTCATCACAACACGGGTGAATCCTCCATGCCAGTCATACCCAAGATTTTGAAAAGGGGTTCTGACCTGGATAAGACCATAATTTCTCAGGAGGTTTTTTAAAGGGTCAGCTTATTATCAATGGTATCAAAAACAAATAACTTAGATTTGTTTTTGATAGTATGCATATGAATATGCATTGCATAGCTGATAAAAAGGCACTGTTGGCAAAAAGACAGAGGTTCGTCCTGCCATACTACAGGCCTTTATCATTGGAACTTTATTTTTTCCCGCAGAAACGTTTTCTAACTACAGGCACCGAATTAGGAGTCTGTTATATCGAATTTAACTTATACATTGGCGGTTAAGAAGAAGCGTTGCTCTCTATCGACGTTTCGTGTTGAAGAGAAGTTCGATGAAGGTTTCTTTCAGTTGTGAGCGAACGTTGATATTGTGTCATCGTCGATTTGAAGTACTTCTACTTCATAATTCAGGCATTGCCGACTAATCATTTTCCAATCAAGTATATTGAGCGAATTCATGTCAGTCTACTGCTCGTGTGACATCATCATCGAGTATTAAATCGACGATTTTTTTCTCCATCGCCACATGTTAACTTCCCTCGTCAACAACCAGTGAGAGTGACTACACGTTACAGGACTGGCTATATTACGGGAATTTGATATCGAGTGTGTACATATCAGAACCAGATTGATGAGGATTTTGTGGTTGATTCTTTTACTGATTTTTTTCAACCTAAACTTGAATACTTAGTTTCTATATCGAATTGATTTCAGTACCCTCAACTTGAATTTTGTTAATTTCTTTACTTTTTTGACTTTTCAACCTAACTTTAATATTTTGATTCTATATTGATTTGATTTTGTAAAACTTGAATTTTACTAATTTTCCTTTTTCTTTTATTTCTATATCAATTTGACTGTATTTACCTTTACTTGAATTTATTGATTTCTTTACTGATTTGACTATTTACCTTCAACTTGTATTGCGTCACAAATTACAGTTTTTTGACTGCTCATTACTAATTCGACTTTTTTAACCTAAACTTGGAATTTTTATTTCCACACTGATTTGAATTTTCCTTGATTTCTTAACTGATTTGCCTTTTTTCATCTCCAACTTGAATTGGGTCACAAATTACAGTTCTGACTTAGCTGAAATCAAGTGCATGCTGCCATGCAATATGCATGAGCAAATTTTACTGAAACTCACATGGTTGCAAGAACATGATCTATGATAAATATTGGATTTTCACTAGCGAAGGAGGGAATTAAGTCATTCCCATGTACTTTGGTGTTGAAATTCAGTCAAGATTTTTTCCTCAAGTCTTTTGCACACAAAGTGTATAGTTCTGGTCAAAGAAATAACTGCAATGTCACATTTGATTAATATTGGTCAATATGCCGCCATGACAACATCTTGCAAGGTCTTTAGCTTCGGCTG
Source organism: Tubulanus punctatus (assembly GCA_036785005.1). NCBI lineage: Eukaryota > Metazoa > Nemertea > Palaeonemertea > Tubulaniformes > Tubulanidae > Tubulanus > Tubulanus punctatus. The sequence continues at coordinate 1,106 of JAYMFW010148279.1, read as the reverse complement.
AAAATCACATGTTTTATCCTGTCATTATTTTTGTCAGTTTTTTCCCGGCTAATGGTGGTCATTGCTGCATATGTATAGAATATGTGGGTTTATCTCTTTCTGTATTTATGCGAGCGAAGTCTGGTATAAAACTGATCATATTCAATGGGCGCTGATAGAATTTGCAGCGGCAATCGGGGAAGAAATCTTTGAGCAATTATTGCTAGTGGTAGACCAAGGTTATGAAGCAGAATTGATGACCACGCGAAGATGTTATGTGTTTACTAATGGTCCAGCTCTTGATTCTTCTAGGAACAAATGGCAATATATTTGATGATGCACTATCCTCGCCTTAGAGATCTTAAAGATCTCGATAAAAACCTGCAGCATACAGCAGGGGTAGAGAACCTGTAGTAGCCAGCTACCACATACATTACCGCTGCAATTTAGAAAATATGTCATTTTGATTAGGATTTTTGCGCCTCAATAAGATTCATTGAATATATTCCAAAAATTTATAAATCAAGTCATAGAAAATAATCAGTGTCCTGCCAAGCACCATAGACAAGAGATGGCTATTATTAGCGCATTCTGGTCACTTGGCACACAGATATATTGTATATATATGTATATAATTTACTCTTAAAGTTTCGTCCAAAAAATGATTGATAGAACTAATTTGACTATATTCTAGAATGCAGTTGAATAGCCTGATATTTCATATATAAATATTCAGAAATGGCAGGTGCTTATTATCGCAGGATTCGGGCGATATTAAATATTTTTATTTATGGACTAGATATTACGTGCTGGAGCATATTTTGTAATCGAAAACCAAACGGGAAATGTTTTTATTTATATTTGCTGTAAGTGATGCATATTGAAAGTGATGAGGAACAAAATATCTTTATATTTCAGCCTTATGTACGGACGCCAATATTCTTTCTAAAATTACAGCCGACTGTGCCCAGTCGGCTGTAATTTTAGAAAGTCAAATAATGCTGCACACCCCTATTAGATCATGGTCCATGTTCAATAACATTTCAGACTTATTCCTCGAAAGAAAGTATAAAAATATAAATGATGAATTTAAATGGTCTCTTTATTCCCCAAAAGTTCAGTGCAAT
>JAYMFW010147948.1:0-19469 GCA_036785005.1 Tubulanus punctatus | reverse complement strand
TTTAGGCAGAATAATTTACACTTAATCTACTATATAAATGAATCATCAAACTGCAAAGTAGAATGAATGGACAAAAGAACTTAAATCAACTCTATTTCCAACTGTTTCAAATTTGATGATCTTTTTTAAGGTTAAATTGCCTCCCTTTAGAAATTGTACGATTTTCCAAATTCACTGCCCTTCTTAAAGCATCACTGCTATTTATGGCTGTGAATTGATTTTTTTTGATTCACTGCTATTCACTGCTTTCGCTGGACACAATGAACCCTGAAAACTTGTGCAAAGCCGCTCAGTTTCCGAAAAAAATTTGACCTAATTTGCATAATTTTGGTAGCGAATTAGCACATGAAAAAAGTGACTCCCATATAATTTATTCTAATGATTTTGCTTTCTATGCTGCTGAATTCGTCTCTTTCTGCTGATTCTGTGAATATATGGTGTCATGGGGTTATCTCCAGCCGGTTCTCAGATTTTGGGCAAATTTTTTTTTACAAGCCAGAGCTCATTCTTCAGGAGAAACATTTACATGAACATATAGAACAGGTAAGGAACTTACAGATAGCTTGGACTATCATTGTGTCTACTTTATCTGGGCTGAACTTCAACTTGTAACGAGATAAACTGAAATAAGAAGAAAGAAGACATTTGTTTATAATCAAACATATCATACAGTAAACCTCGCCTTAGTCGTTGCTCTCAGAACTAACGATTTTTGTGACAACTTGGGCATGTTGACGACTAATCAAGGTATCTTTTAAAAGAAATAATAACACTTATGAAAATTGGGACTCTCTGTGATGACTTGAGACACTTGTGACTTTATGAAGGTTTTGATTTACTGATAAAATTTTACATATTGAAAGGCATAAGCATTAGTTTAATACTAATAAACTTTACACAAGCGCATAGGTGTAAGCCTACCTGTGGGCAAGACCAAGAGACATGGCAGACAATTCTTTTTCACCTAGACCAGTAATTAAGCTGTTTACTTGTGATCTAATACCTCTCATCAATTCATGGACAGCAGAGTTGCTAACACACTGCATGTCGAGTTTTTCCTACAAAATCACAGAGGTAATTTAGATTTACTTCATTGATAATTTATACTTTTAAATGTCATATTAGGCTAGTACTGACCTTGATTAATCCTCCTAGCTTAGAATCTGATACAAGTAATTTCTCTTGTGCCTCTTGAGCTACAACTTTTTTCAGTAATTTTTTAAGACATTTTCCCATTTTACCTTCCACAGCAGCGGTCACGGCTGAAATAAGGTTCCGAAATAGGTGTGAAGATAAATGTTGCGTGATACAAGGGTAGAAAATGCCAATATTGACTACTTACCAGCAAGTGCCTCCGTAGTGTCATTGAATTTAGCAAAATGCTTCAGCTTAACACTGTAAAAATATAATTCATAAGATGACAATCTTGTCGTCTCTATATGACAGCAATCAATAATTTAATATCAAAAACAGTCCTATTTACCAAAATGACTTTTCATTTTACTAAAATGACCTTTCATTTTACTTTATATACTAAAAACTTATGAGAGTCGGATATCAAATTTTTAATCATGACAGCACATATATAATGACGTGTTGCCGTGTCTCGGTAGTCGCTTCGTACAGGTAATCGTTGGAGTTTTTCATTTTATCATTTTTAGAAGATGTAAAAAAATATTTATAATGCAAATCAAATAATTGTTCCAATGTGACTTGTATATAAATTCAAAAAAATTAATGTTCTTTTTCCGATGCAAATTGTAAATAGATAAAAATAAAATTACAATGCGGTATTACTTTTCTTTTTCCAATTAAACTTGTCAAATTTTGAAATTCTGAAGACACAAGTGAATTACTCCTTGACAACGTTAAAATACATAAAGAATTAAAAAAAATATATTATGTGGATTCGAACCCAACGTGATTTATTCTGATTACGCGAAACACAACGATATTGTTGCAACATTATAAGGCATACCTACCGGCGGAATGATATCGATATTTCCTGATTACATAAACAATGCATTAATCTAACCCGGTTTACTGATTCCTCCAGTGTAACTACACAGTGTGCGAGGGATAGTAAAGTCAGGCCCTACCAACAACATTACCTTGACAAAATAGATTAGATATCAATCAGGCCTAAAAAGGAGAAATACCAATAATTTGCACCAGAGCAGAAATTCATCATTACAACTTACACTTTACTTGCTTTATCAGGGGACTCAAAATCCAAATAAAGGTTCTCTGTTTCCTGTAATTTCTTTTCATCAAGAAGCTGAATACAAAAAGACGGGGTTAATTATTCAATATATTCCATTTGAATTTGACTCAATAAAAAACAAACCCAAACATCTTCACAAATTGACGGTGATTTTTATTTTCACATGCTTTAAAACATATAGAAGATACTAAATTTTAACTAGATACCTTGAACACGGCATATCCTGCCGCAGTTTCAAATAAAACCAACATTTTTTAGAAGTCCGGCAATATCTCTACACGAGCCTGAACTGCGAACTAAATGCACGTGGGCCACCACACCAGGCCTTTTGCATATGTAACGTCACTTTTGTATGAGGAAATTCAAAATATCTATTTCATACATACCATATCTAATAAATATGATGAGAGAACACATGAAATTCTTTATTAGGGTTTTAGAATTGATCTATACATAAATTACATATTACATTTGGAAAATTTATTGAAAAAATGCTGTTGCAGTGTAAAAAGGGTTGAGGTTTAAACATGTTAAACGAATCATACGCCTATGTAATCGATTCGTTTAGTGTTATTGTACCAAATGCAGAGTCTTAAGGTAGTTAAAATATATCTATAACTAATTAAGATATTATGTTTTGGATGAAAATTATCATATTTGCAGGCAAAAAGTCTTCGTCGTTTCATGAAAAAGTTTCATAGTATCGTTGGTTTCACTTTCGTTTCATATGTTTTAAACCTAAAGCTCAAGTTTTACTTCCTGGTCCAACCAAGCTCTGATTTGCCTGATTTAACGTCTATTAACTTCATAAACAAAGTCATATTTAAACGTTAATGTCGAGGAAGGTTTGTTTAGAAGAGTTGATATTGAATTGATTCCGAAGGTAAGCCATTTGCCATGATTTTGACAATTAAAAATACTGACTACTGTCTAGGCTAGTTACTGTCAGACGTTACTCTATCTACTAACTAGTAGTGTCTGTCACACGGGTCACGGCTAATTAAAATTTAATAATATAAATAGGCAGTGGATATTCCACCAGATTAGGTTTCCGATGTGGAGAAGATATTCAAAACTGGACATGAGCGCATGAGCAGGATTCAAACGGCCTAGCCTACCAAACGGTAGGCCAGCGCTCTAACCACTACGCCACTGAGGTAGCGATGACGATCATCAGTTTTTTTACATATTAATAGAAAACCCAACCACAACCCTAACACCAACTTCACCCTAACCCTAACCCTAAAGCTTCTATAAAATATTTTTTTCAAAAATTTGACCAATCATCGATCGCATCCGGTTGAATATCTTTCATTTTCTCCACATCGCAACCGGATCCGGTTGAATATCCATATAAATATCGTGCGAGCTTTTCATCAATGATATCAATAATAATATTTGAATAATATTCAATAAAGTTGCTACACTGGGTCGCGTCAGTAGTGTTTTATAGAGTAGAAAGTTTACTCGGCACAGGAGAGTGCGCGTAACCGCAATACTGAAACCAGCTGCTCTCTTTCCTCACTGGACATGCTCAAATCAGATGTTTTTGGTGCATGCACAGTGACAATTTTCACAGCAGAAGTGAATTTTTAAAGTATTTTACAAATCTTGTATTCTGCAAGGATTTTGCTGAATAAAAAACAACTGAAACTTTGTTGTGATATGGATATTTATTTAGCCCTATGTTTGGTCGACTTTTCCTACAACATATTCAGGTACCGTATGCTTGTTCATCTTTAAAAAAATATCGACGCAAAGCTGGCATGATAAGCCAGAATTGGTGTAGGCCTATCAGTTCTCTTTCTCCTGGCGGGCCAGTCCAGTTTTTTAAATTGGCAAAAAGCAGAAATGAGAGCATGATTGACAGACAGTAGTATAATATAGCTACTTTGATGTGTGTCCCATCAACAGCTTCACAGTGAAGGCCCTATCGGTCACACCTGAAAATAATCGCAGTGAATTTAGCATTCAACGAGAAATGCGCCTCAGTGTGTCCACTAAAATTGCAGCGATAATCGCCCCAAATTTGTCTGCAGCAAAAATCGCATCGATCAAACTTGTTTGATACTTTTGCCGCGAATATGATCGCGGCGTACATATTTGCATAGTGTGTCCGTGTAGTTGGCTTATATATTGCGTTCAGTTTGCGTCCATCGTCCGTTCATCCGTCTGTAGAGGGAAATCAGTTATTGTGGTAGTTTTCATTGTGCATTCAGGTATTGCTGTAATATTTGGTAGGTCTATCTACCATAGGGCTATCTGTACAGCAAGAATTTTGTCCACCGAGTCCATCATCCCCTACTAGCGCCCTCTTTAATTCCAGTTAATTTGCTATTTTGGCCAGTTTTCTAGGTTATTTGAGGAAGTTTTGGTTATGCATTTGGCTAAGCTATTGCCTTGACATTTGGTATGTAGGTTTATCTACCCAAGCGCTATCAGCACACCAGGAATTATTGGTGCCACTGACTATGTTGATCAGTTCAATTGAAAGTGTCTCATTGAAGCAAATAATTAGTTGTATCAACTCTTTTTGAGTGCTGATATTTACTGTCGCTAAGAAACGTAAGCCTTCCTAAAATTAGATCACCTTAAACAAGATTGTACCAGTGATGCTATCTATTTCTTTGTAACTACTCTTAACTATATTCTATACTGTATCCCTAGAGTTTTCCAAGTTGCAATGAGGTTCCTGGACCACTAGTTTGAGAAAGTCTTCTTTATGCATTCAGATATTGTCTTGATATTTGGTATGTAGGTCAGTCTACCCCAGGGAATCATCACACCAATAATTTGGTCCAACGAATCCATCATACTCTAGTAGCACCCTCTACAATTCCCTCAAATCAGCTAATGTCAATAAAATAATTTCTATTTTTCTTCAGGAAGTTTTCTTAATACATGTTAAGCTTTTGTCTTTGTATTTGGTATGAAGGTCTATTTCTTGGAGGCCTATTAGCATGCCAGGAATTATCGGATGAGTTTTTCATAGGTACTACCATCTTACTCTGATTGCATTGTCCCATTAGCCATTCATTTGTTGCATCTTTAGTCTTTGGGTGTTGATATTTACTGAAGCTAAGTAACATAAGCCTACCAAAAATTAGGTTATTCAGTGTCAAAGATTTTGCAGGATTGTTTCTGTGCTGCCATCTATCCATTTTTAGCCCACTTGGGACTTCAGTCCCAGCGGGCTATTGCGTTCAGTTTTCGTCTATCATCCGTCCGTCCGTCTGTAGCAGAAATCAGTTTTTTGAGGAAGTTTTTTTTGTCTTGCATTAAGCGATTGCCTTGATATTTGGTATGTTAGACTATATACCCTAGGGCTATCACCACCAGAGTGATAATGCCCTGGTGGCGCCCTCTTCAATTCCCTCAAATCAGCTACTTTGACCTGTTTTAAAGTTTTTTGAGGAAGTTTTCATCATGCATTAAGCTATTGCTTTGCTATTTGGTATGTAGGTATATCTACCCAAGGGCTATCAGCACCCCACAAATTTGGTACCACAACTCGATAATGCACTGGTAGCACCCTCATCAATTCACTCAAATTGACTATTTTGACCAGTTTTTCAAGTTTTTTGAGGTAGTTTTAGTCATGCATTGAGCTATTGTTCTGATATGTAGATTCATCTACCTAAGGGTTATCAGCACACCAAGAATTGGGTCCCCCAGATTGTTCATGCCCTAGAAACGCCCTCTTCAATATCCTCAATTTTGCTATTTTGATCAGTTTTTCAAGTTTTTGTTATGCATTGAGCCAATGTCCTCATATTTAGTATGTAGGTCCATCGGGGACAGATCGATAGTCCGACAGCTCGATAGTCCGACAGCTCGATAGTTCGATGGTCAGACAGCTGGATAGCCCGACAGTAAACTTGTAAACTATCTGTTTTTTATAAGAACAGCGGGGAAACTGGACTCAATTAAAAAACCCGAAACTGTGGATTTTTAAAAAGCTTTCCATGGCAGCCGCAGGTTGCGTGAAGAAGATCTGTCGGACTATCGACCTGTTGGACTATTGACCTGTTGGACTATCGAACCTGTCGGACTATCGGACTGACCCCGGCCCATCTACACAAGGGCTATCAGCACTCCAAGAATTGGGTCCCCTAAAATTAGGTCAGTCATGGTCCAGATGACCAACGTTACTATTTTCACCTGTTACAGGATTGTATCACTAACTGCCATTACTCATATTTATTTTAAAATTACTCCTCATCTGTATCTCAACTGCATCCCTTGAGTTTTCCAAGTGGGCATGAGTTCCCTGGACCCCTAGTTTCATTAATACTACTGTATTTTCAACTGTTTCTCTCAAGTTTTCTGAGCGGGCATGAGGTTTCAATGATAAGCCAATTTCCAACAATTGTACATTGTTGAGCTTAATTGAGAAAATTTATCTCCCTGGAAAAATACAATCTTGAACTGATGACTAATTTATGTATTTCATTTAGTTGATGAAATGTAATTCAAAATCATGATTTTGTTGATAAAATGTCAAGCCGTCTGATTTATTTATTCAATTGGGCGGGGCTACTTGAAAGACCTTGGAAACAACAGAGGCCTATTACAATCACTGACTGTAAGGCACCAATTGGAAGATCTCTACAAAGACTCAACAAGAAATCCTCATTTAGAGAGGAGGAAGAAATATGGTATTCTTTAACAAATTATATAGCTATTTCAACACCTAATATTAAGTTTAGATATGATGATGGACTGACAATCGGCAAAACGCTTGTCGCCAATCCATCAAAAATGCACCGTAGCAAGGGTGAACCAATCCCTGTGACAGGCAGAATAGTCGTTGCCAGTTGGGTATACGTACTTTAAGAGTTCAAAAGTCACCGAATTGTCATTGAATTAGGGAAAAAGAGCAAATTGCACTTGAATTAAGTTTTTTTTCATGGCGCTCACTTCTCAAAATGATGTAATTTTGCCTTTATTGGTCTGTGGTGCTAGATCCGCCCATGTAAATCTTCAATGCACCATTGTTGGAAATTGGCTAATCATTGAAAATAAGGGTTTTTCAATCTATGTCATCAAATATTTTTTCACAAGGGTTTTGGGGATATCAAATTTACCATCAAATATTTTGCAAACACAAAAATATTAAGGATGAAAAGTGGTTGCATTTTTTTCATCACCTTGTATTTAAATTTAAAGTTTGATAAGGCTAATTACATTATAATTGATGACTAAACTATCAAATTCATATATTCATAAAATTCCCAAATCAGCAAGTATCTATCAGCACCATAAATTTTTCACAAACTGGGCCTGGATATGTCACTCACACTTTGGCCTAATAGCAGACGCTTGTTGCACAAAATCAAAAACCACCCCAAACCTAGTACATAATACCCCTTTTCATCCCTTTCCACAACATATCCAAAGTATCAAAAAAATAGATCCTATTTCATGTACATGAGTTTTGAGGACAAATTTCTTTATTATCCTTTACTAAATATTCCCAGGATTTTCACAATTTCCAATTTTGACACCGAGCACGAACAAAAGATAGTCAGGGTGGAGATAAAATTATAAACGATAGACAGAGAAATAAATTTGATACCCTATTTTTTATTCCTTGGGGATCTACTAATAAAACACCCTATTCTTTTATTTCTCTGGTATTTTTGGTAAAATCAACCCCGTTTCCTGTAGGCCTTAAAATAAAGGATCATACCCTTTTCCCGTGAAATCAGGAACTTTGGTGCACACCCCGCCCCCTACTTTGAGTGAGTGATACTCGTGAAACTGGGCTAAGGATAAAATTCTGACTACACTGTTCATAAATTAAAACATTTATGGGAAATTTAGAGTTTTTGGCAAAAGTATCAATTGGTGTATAGCTTTGTATAGTCTGCCTGTATGCGTATAAAAGGCAGAGAGGAATGTAAATGTTCATGAAAGTTTAAATTGTTGCTTCTATATGTTTGAATTGAAACAAGTTTTGTATGCATGACTCAATTCATATGACCAAAATATCCTCTTTATGTATTTTTGATATGATTGGGTACGATCAAACTTTGCTGTTTCTGTCTAAAGTCATGTGCAAGGGCATTTATTTGATATACAATTGTATAAACAAGGAAGTAAAAGTATTACTGAATATAAAATGTTTATTTGTGATTCATGGATAAGTAACAAATCAGTACATACATTTCATATGGTTTGAATATTGGTGTGTGGTTCTTCACCATGTGATGCAGGGTTCGAACCAAGAAAAAAAATTCTGCTTGCCCGTGGGCTTGAATGGACAAGTAGCATTTGAAATTCATTGATAAATTTCAAAAATCAACTTGCCCGATGGAAAATCTACTTGTCCCGGGCAATAGGACAAGTGCTTAGTTCGAACCCTGTGATGAATATCATTGTTGTGATTTTATTCTAATGAGGAAATCCTCTTGAGCACCTACAATAGATTGGCCACTAACATCCCAAATCTCCCATAATGATCAAGCATACTCTATTGTGTAATTTGGCTAATAGGCTTTAATTCAGTTAGTGACCAGTGTTGCAATACTTACCAGATTTTGATTTTGATGAAAAATTTTGTATGCTATTTTCATTGAATTTTCTGCTTCATACCCTAGTTCAATGAGGCCAACAAAGAATTTTGACGGTCGTTTAGTGAAAATTGGATTTGCAGACAATTCCTACAGTAAATACTGGTACAATGTCATAAAACTAAAACAGGATTATTTCTAAACATGTGTAAATTGCATTTATCGGAAACATAGTGCTTGAACTTTAATTCAGTAATTTCACATCAATCTGGTAAAACATTGGTTGAATTTCAAAAACCTTCTCACTAGAAGGCACTCAAAATTTCAGAAAATTCAATTGATCTGAGCCAATCGTGTATGCTGCACTTTCCAAATCATTTTTCACCTTGTCCGCATTTTTTCTTATCTTAGGTTCAAATCCAGGCAGATTTGTTGGCCATGGAAAGCGACAATGATGAACTAATTAATTTTATTTGTATCAACTGGAATCACACTCTATGTCTCGGATCTGATTTAAATTGAGTTGTAAAAAACTGTTTATTGTATCCCTATTTTCCAATGTCAAAGTAAATTGTGAAGAGCTTGGGGTCTGGGAAAATGAAGTCATTCAACCTTTTTTGATTCCATACTAACTAGATAGATGGCAGCTCTGAGTAATGTTATTACTGGAATATTTATCAATGAACCTGGGATTGGTACTACAAGGTTACACAAGTATTGCATCAAATATTTCTACTACGTACGCAACAAATCTGATGAAGTCTTTTTATTCTCTAAAATGCAACTTCACTCATTGTCAGGGAACAATGACTTTAATTCTGGAAACTGTTTTCATACAGTGTTATTTTAAGTTTAATGTGCAATTTTCTTTGAAAAACACAAACTGATGGTTGTCATGACAACAGCATCTCTCATTCATCAGATAGTTACTGGGAGTGTTGTACTGTTACTACCCCTGGAGACAACTGCACCATTCTTTACATGCCTAGTAAGTTGTGTATCTCATTATCTATGCAGCATATCTATGCAGTGTAGAAGATTTCATTGAAAAAATCAGCTCTGCCATGTTGCTGCTTTTGTGAACGACTTTCAGAGATGAACCGTTTGTGAATTCCACTCCTGAGGTTTAATAATGGATGCATTCTAGGAATTCCAGAATATAATGAGAAAACACTATATTCGTGTACGAAGCTAGAGTCAAAATCCCACAATTGAACAATCACCTGATGATGGCAGTTCATTAGCCGAAACCTTGTGATTAATAAACTTTTTTGGAATTTTACTAAATTCACAATTATTCAGTTGTGGAATTTCAGAATGTTTTTGAAACAATCCGCCTTGGCTGTAGAAAAATGTGTCCAATATTTGGGAATTTTAAAACTCCTGGTATGATCCTTGGGAATTTTGAAGAATTTACATCGACATCCACTAGGTTCTTTGTCGAAGATGGAAATTTCATGTGGACATGCAGTTTCTAAATGACCAATTTATACAAATTATGATGTTTTACTGGATTTGAAGGTTGGGGAGGCTAATGATAAGTAATTTGAGTCATGGAATTTTGATAGAATGTCAATTGTCATTATATCCCACTCTCAGGGAATGTCATTTTATGCGATACTGTATTATGCATCGGTCGGTGTATGATGACCAAGCAACCTATTTTTTTCCGTATCGGCTCATCCCGAATCCAAAATGGCTTCTGACTTCCTGATCAATTTAGAGCACATCTCTTAATAAGGCCAGAGATTTTTTATTTTTAGGTTTACAGACCATGGAATTTAATTTGTTGGTAGGAGGAAATATAAATATTAAAAAACAAAATTTTCTACTAAAATTTATAAAATCCGTGCCACTTCCATTTTGAATATAAAATACTAAAGTTTCTTAAAGCCAGGAAAATAATAAATTTATCCGCAAAATTAAAAGGTACATGTATTCGTAGTGTATCAGTGCTGATACACACAATCAATCGTCAACGGAATTATTTTTAAACAAGAACATTTGACTTTCCGACATCTTATTTTGAAATCTTTACTTCTGGATAGGTGGAGGAAATAAAATAAGAGAAATTTCGAATTTTATTTTTATTTCAAAAACGCAAATCTTCCGGCTGCGGAACCGTAAACCTAATAATAAAAAATCTCTGGCCTAATGGAGATCTTTTTTAAAAAGACGTTAAACTGTGCAATCATGAAATAGCTATAAGATTATGAATTATCATGATTGTCTGGAGTACCTATTTTCATGAATTTGGACATAGTATTGACGAAATTGAAATAGAAAAGTGTTATCCAACATCCTGCTATATCATCATAATTGAAATTTATACTTTTTTATTGCAGGTTTTAATGCAAAAAAATCTATTCAAACTCATTTATCAAGTGAAAAAATGAACATATATTTGTAACGTACTTAGGACTGGTGTATTAGATGATGTCATTCGTGATTGGTGTTTGTCAAAAATTATGAAGTACAGTCAAAGCCCATTATACCATGAAGCCTTCATTAGAGATAATTTGGCATTATAAACATTGAAAATTAGATTGAATTCAAACTGAAATTGGCGGGGGATTAATTCCTAAGAAAAAGTTGTTATTATAAAGGATGATTTGTGAAAAGGATGGCATAATAAACAAGCTCTGACTGTAGTTTTATTTATCTATTCTTTTTCAGTTAGAAAACTTTTTCATCTTAAATATTGTCATTTTAGATATGGAGTCAAATGAAAAGTCTCAATCATTCAAGAAGAAATTGAAGGGAACTTTTCAGCATCGACCATTTTCTGGGAAAAAGCGATACAATCTCGAAAAAACAAAATCAGATTCAAAACAAGTGGTTTTTGTGAAGGCTAGTAACATTAACGAAGATGAAACTCAAGATGGTAAAATCTGCGGATTGTTGTTTAAACCTGCCAAAAATACGAGCGACAAGAAATTAATGCCTGGCAGTAATAATACTTCATCCCCGAAAATCTCTTCAAATCAAACAAAGAGCAAAAAAAATTCAAAGAAGTCGACTAAGACGAAGGCATTAAACATGCCTGAGCCGAGCGGATTTTGCGACCCTGGGAATGTGGTGCAGTCAACTAATGAATCAGAGGAGTTGTCGTCGGCAACAAATGATGGGAATTCATCGTCGAATGTCCTAGGCACGACCGATAGAACACTTGATGCTGCAGTTTACTCTGTAAAAACCGATGATGGCTCTATGGTGACGGAGGAAGGGAGCGGCTGCGTTCATTGTCAACAGAGTCATGCTATGAGCAATAACGGGCGAAGTAATCTCATTACACATGCAGAAAGTGCCAATCCCTTCTCTGCTAAGAGATGCAGTGACAGTATTGATTTTAGCCAATCGGCTGCCAGCGTGCAGATTAAAGCTGAGTTCATTGATAAAAACCGCGGTATGAATGAATCCGATAGTTTGAATGAATGGAACGTAAGAAGTAGCTCAACGAGAAAGCCTGATATCGATGAATGGAAAGAAGCAGTAAAAATAACACATGCCGAGATGGGTGCTAATAATATGCCTACTGATATATGTTCACTTGAAGCCAGCGCTGGCAGCATTTTAGAACCAACAGCTTGCGTTAGCAATAACAGTACTAGACAGAAACCTTCACATGAACTCAATACGAGGAGTGGCTGTAACAAAGCTTGCAACAATGTTATCTGCAGTAATCTTGTATCAGAGAAGGATGAGCTACCACATACTGATTGTGTTCATAGAATAAGCTATCAAAATTTTCCCCACTCAACATCAAGCACAGACGTACTAGCAAAAACTAATGATCAAGAAGCGACTACCGGTACTTCGAATGATTCTTGCTTAAAAACTAACTTCAATAGCGCGGGTGCAGGCTTCATAGAAAATAATGCTTCGGGAGAAATTAAACCATATCAAAAGAAGGATGGTCTCTTGGAAGACTCAGTTGTCACGGGCAACAGCATTGGAAATGCTTTCGAGGTATCAGATATACAGGTAATTGATTTGGGAGCGAATCGTGCAGCAGCATCAGCTAGTGGCATGGGTTGTGGATTGTCACGTGATTATAAAGTGCTCAATGAATCTTCCGACTACTATTCACTCATTCATAATGGAACGACAGCAGCGAACAAGTCCTGCAAGTCGCAACTACGGCAACAGCAGCTGCAGCATTCTTGTTCATCCGTCGATCAGCAACAGCTCACATTGTCGAAGGAATCTCGAGGAATGAAAGATGAAAAGTTGAATATTAGTTTGAAACAAGGTGCCGATAGTGATAGTCATGAGAAACTTGCAATTTTACAGGATCTGCAGTTTGAGAATGGGAAAAATGATGGGGTTACTGATGAAGAATGTAAAAATTTCTCAAAAGACAGGGATACACCGCAATTATCATGTTTGGAGAAAAAGGATAGTAATTTCAGTTCCGGTTTAGGGTCCGGATACAGTGTGAATGCTAATGTTTATGTAAAAAGTCCACCGTGGGGTAGTGATTTATCTTCAGAAATAGCATCTGAATATTCTTGCAAACTTGTTGAAAATAATTATGATTTTAAATCGGACACGGATTTCCAGTTGGGAGAAATAGAATGCAATGGTGATTTGGAGGATGAAACTAACATTGTTTGTTCGCATCTAAATAGGAATCATCTTAATCAATGCGACAACTATATGGTTCATTCAAGGTCTGGTGTTATGAATGAATGCGAGGACATTTACGACGGCAACCACCACGTAATGCAACGACAAAGGTGTGGCAAATTGAGTGCTGTGTGCAGCGATAACTCTGGTATGAATGAACTTAGACACACACATACACCAAGTTGTAATGACGAATTATTGAATGGGCGAAAAGAAAACGAAAGTGTAGGGGATTGTTCAGTGACTATTTGCGAGGCGGATCGGTTAACCACTTCTTTATCGCTGCCAGGCATGTGTGTAAATTCTAATAATACGACAAATGATTCAATATGTTTTGAACAGGATGGGCGAATTGGCAACGACATCATAGTCGATAATGATAATGATATCGATCGTGCTTGCGTTCATAAAAAAGTCGCACGAAAGGACGGTCATGATTGCGTTCATTCACAAACTGTACGACGACAGCATTCAGCAGACGTGATTGACAAGGCGGGTTCGTCGACGTCTCCACCACATACGACGTTGAAAATGAAAGATCGTCCGCAATTTGACTCGATACAATCGCAATCGCATGACAAATGTTTAATGAGACTTGTTGAAAGCACGTGTAACGAGTGCCATCGCTACGATTTCGATGACAATTCAGTGAATGGAGTATGTGATAACAATAACAGCTTGAACCAACAAACACTTAGTGCGTTAAAAACTAGATTTACAACCGGTGGCGAACACGGTGCGTTAACTATCAACTATAATGAAATTTTAATGTGTGAAAAAGCTGACGAATGTGATCCAATCGTTCCAGAAAACGCTGTACCAGATGATGGACTGAGAATTTCTACTGAAAATGCAACCCTCATCGTTAATTTGATATCTGACAATTCATGCGATAGCCAAAATGGTCAGACTGATAATATCGAACGTGAAAAATCGGATAACTCTTCTCAGATTTGTGATAAGAATTCAGGAAGTTTAGATACGACAGTGATTGACGATGACATTTCTTCGATAGACTGCTTGCATTCAACATCAAGAATAAGTATGAATTCGGTAAGCAATTTTCACGCTAAAGATATGAATTATCATTTCGATGCATCTGAAGAACCAATTCATGTCAATATTCAACAGCTACTAAATATTGAACTTCAACATTTTACTGACTCGCTTTCAACTGTGGAACCTGCCAATAATGTGCCACAGTCTGACAACAGTTTTGGAGGCAATAGCACGTTGCCTGTTTTGAAGGTGCAAAATGTACATTCATTTTTACCATCTGACAAAATAAACAGTAGCGATTTACGTTCTCACGGTGGAGAGGACATTCCTCCACCTATCCCTGAACGAACATATCTCTTGTCCCCTGAGCGATTTACTGATAATGACTTGTGGGAAATCGGGAATAGTTATGATAGCGATGAAAGTACGGATGAGCCACTTGTTTTAGAAAATCTGAATCACATCACACGAAAATCTAAATCAAACGAATACATTGAAAGTGATTGTATCAAAGACTTAAGTAATAGGTGTGTAAAAATGACTATTCCTCCTTTTCCCGATGACAGTGGACAAAGTTCTGTGTCACCCAGCGAGGGAAGCCCAGCCTCGGTGGATGTCGATTCTAGTCATTTGTGTTCTATGTTCAATTCATTAGCCATGTCAAATCCATGTTATTGCGATAATTTGGACCTGGTTGTGGAAGCTGATCGTGTGGTCCAAATATCACCAAATATGAGCGACTATAGCAGTGAAAGTGATGTTGAAAATGCATTCATGGGATCAGCAGTTGTGCGACGGCAACCAAAGTGCTACGAAAATAAGACGTATGTTAGCGGTAATCTTGGTACTGTTCAGGGTCTGCATTTAAACGAACTGCCTGAGCATCCTCCATTATATCAGGAGATCAACCGTGAAAAAAAGCATCGCAAACCGAGACCAAAAACTGCGATCAGTAAAGAGGAATTGGAAAATAAAGACAGGCCCTGTACATGTCATTTGTATAACGGAAATATCGCTGAATTCAAACACTGTTTACGACATCCATATCTCGAGGTGGCGCCACCTCCTATTCCAAAACGTAACTATAATCTAAAACAGGACAGTCATTTAAATCGCAGTAGCGTCCATCATTCTCACCCAGCCCTGAAGATGCGTCCGCGACGTGACATTATTCGGCAGGAACGAATCAAAGTGAAGTCGCTTCCACCGATTCCGTCGGAGGTGACAAATAGCATGAATTCGCATTTGAAATTGCTTGTACCTTTGCAACCGCTAGATCTGTCTCCGGCGAAAAATAATCTAGAATTTGGCCGCATGATCTGCGACTCGACGTCGGACGAAGTGACTCATTTATCACTGGAGGAGTTGGTTGGTAGTGAAGCCACTGTACCCCCTCGGTTGATGCGTGCGTCCTCTCATAGTACTACGGTACATCATGGATCCCCGCCTGTATCACTGCATTTACCGAATTCGCGGCATTCCTTCGTAACACCACCACGGAAACCTGAAAAAATGTGCAAGGTTGTCGGCGGTTCTGATAGAAAATCTCCGAATAATTCCAAAAGTTTGACGACAAATCAAAAAGTCGTACGTAGCATATCGCTGGAAAACCCTCATAGTCTTCAAATCAACGACTTGAGTCCGGAAAAGTCATTAACCCAAAGCGCATCCATCAAGGAGAAGAAGAAAAATCCGCTTACTGCCCTTTTCAAATCTAAAGAATCGTTCGGAAAACTTTTCACGAAGAAATTAAGTTCGAAATTCGATAAAGAGCAACGACGACTGCCTCCTGTACCTGCACCAGGCTCTACTGAATCCTCCCGACCATTCCAGGCCAATGATCTCAATGAACAAGGTGAGTGAATTTTTTCCTGACCCTTTTCCTATAGATTTCATGTTTACAAAAATTATTCAGATTTCGTTTCTATCTTTTTTCAATAATTTTTGTAGTCCTTTGATTTCAATTTTCAAGTTGGTCATCATTTAACTTAGTCACAGTCTAAATAAAGCCCTATTTGGTCATAATCATAATTTAATCTGTTGTATTTGCGTCCTAAATTCGAGCGCTCGCTCTTAGATAGGTGAAAATATTTTATCATAAGTAATTGCTTATGATAATTTATTTCAACGGTTTACCCACGCGCGTTCGTTAGTTGAGTGCAGGCTCCCGTGTCGCCAATGGGCTAGAGTATAATGCATGACATACCGGCTGATGCTATAGCCCTATTTTAATTGTTCTTTGATGATTGCATGTATATGAGGTAGCTGTAATGAATGTTGACAAGCAGTGATGTAGAGGTAAGGCAGAGTTTAATGTATCACTCGGTTCTATGTGGGAACCATGTCTGTCTGGGATTCAGACATGTTCATCAATTGCGTATAAGTGCGTTTAAATGTATCATAAAACAATTTCACTTATCAGACTCCTATAAACTTGACAAAATGAATGCTTGGTGATATTTTCGAAAACGTACACATTTGTTTTATTGATTTTTCTTATATTTGCAGAAAATCATTTTTCTTTAAAAAGATTAGAATACAGTGAAAGTGAAAGTAAAATTTATTTGTTATTTTCTAAATTAATTTTGTAAATCGTTATACCTTTTTTTACAATTCATTTTTGTATTTAATTTGCATTATACCAGTAATTCTAAGAATATCATTTCATTATATATTCCTGTTAAGTCAAAATTTTGAATAAACAAATTCATCAATTTCATACTCAGTGTATTTTTGTTTTCTGCACCCAAATCTTTCTGATTAGGTAAAATAGACTCTATTTATAAATACAAAAAATTAACAAAAGTCGATAGCAATATAGCAATAGGGTTAAAAACCTTATCAATAATAATTATAATAGATCTATCTAACTATCGAGCTATAAGAAATGTCGTTATTGCATCTTAAACACTTTTAAAATGAGAGGGTGAGAAGTCATGTATCCTTAGAATTATTTGTTATACTCTCAGAATCAGGTGAACAGAACATAAGTCAGATAAATAAGTAGAAAAAACCTAATGATGCTTTTTAGGATATCATTTTGTGAATATCATATATACAAAATTACTTTTTGTGAAAACTGCAAATATCATTTCACCTAGGTTGTACATTATGTATTTGGGTAAAAAGTTTGCTGAAAAACGTATGATACATTTTTCATATCATATCATAATTTTTTTGAAAACATGTTTGTTAAAACTGCAAATGGGCAACTGTCACGGTCTGCACATAATTCATTTGCTTAAAAAGGTCTACATGTTTATAGCACAACATTATTTCTAAAACTTGCTTGTTAAAACTGCAAATCTAAAAAAGCCCAGTACGTTATTCATTAGCTTAAAAATTATAAAGAAATGACAATACTGTACAAGGTTGTGAGTTTGTATGTGATACATTTGGCACGTACAGGCATGTAAACACACATATATATATATTTTTATTACCAGAAATGACAACATGCAAAAACTTCTAGAATTGCACCTGGCTGATACGAAAACTTATGATGAAAACTTTACGAAATTAACGTCAAAATATTTCATGAAACTGCGGTGATCAGGCATGGGATTTTTCGTCACATTCTTTTCAATGCGATCAAAGCATTTTGATACATTATTGAAAAAAATCAAAAGAATTGTTCTACTTGAACATGCTAACATGAAATTCCATTCAAGATCGTCACCCGTAGCCAATAGTTATCAGAAAAATTACTGTTTAAAGTAATGGAAAATAATGACCAACATAATGCCCTTATTATAAAGAAAATAGTTGCTGATTATGTGAAATTTGAAGAAACAAGGAATCCTAGAAGGCCTTGATTCTAAGCATGGAATCTAAAGAGCTAAGCTCAGAATCCAATGATGGGAAAGTTAACCATTGAATCTTGGAGTAGTTTGAATACAGACAATTTGCTTCTATATCATTTCCTTGAATTTGGCTTTTCATTCTTGTTGAGGCAATTGTGATTCCATTTGTTTATTTTTTCCTTCAGGGGTCACTGTGGTCTCTTGAACTGGATAATTTATGAACTATTGTACTCATAGATTGTTCACCTTTTTGGTTATTTTCCCAGAAATGTTGTTATTTTGAGTACTTTTTGCGGTAAGAGAAAAATGGTCTAAATTTAAACAGGATTGAATAAATCCATTGACATATATCCGCACATGTGTTAATTTGAATGGCATTTTGATTATGCGCATTTATCAAAAATAGGGTATTCCAAGTAAATGCCATATAAAACCTGGTATCCATCCCTTCCATATATGGTGGATGGGCGCTATAATGGCATTACATTTACCCAGTTATGTGAAAACCGGCCTGATTTATGTCCTTTACCTGTTACCTGTATCATACAAATATTTATTGATTGTTTCTCAATTTTTGTCTATAAAAAGGAGCAATTCTTTTCTGCCAAAACAAAATTTTTACAATAGAAATCTTATTTTTTCAATGAAAATTTGAATTTTTTTTGAATTTGGAAAAAACTTGAATTCACCCGCAAATTCATGTGTGATATAGAGAGTTTTTGAATGAGCATTTATATATCTATAAAATGTAAAAGTTGTTGTTTCGAGAAATAGTTAGATATACCAGAGGCTGATGCAGGGGAAAATATTGACCAAGTCACGGAACTGAAAATTGTTCATTGTATGAGGGCATTTTGGCCATGTCACGCTGCTGGTAAATGAAAACAACGAGAAAGGGCAAATTTGCCGTCTAATTATTGAATTATCAATTTTTTTTTCAAATAAACTTTCAAATAAAAAGGGCACAAAAAATTTCTCTCAGGCGAAAGTCTAGACCCACCCCTGAATTTTGAAACAATTGTAATTTTATTTGTCCACCAGTTTATGTTGTAAAAATGCATCCATCCGTTGAATTCAGAAAAAAGTTCAACTTATATTATCTTATATTCATTTGACTGTTTCAAATATATTTTTCCATTCATCCTTTATAAAATTTTCATCTCAATTGTGTATTTATTGTAAAATGGAAAAAATGCGGATAATTTATCTATTTTGGTACTATCTAGAGTTTCTGCTTTTCGGCAGAAACTCTATTATTATTGTCGTGTTTATTATTCTACGGGCTTTCAAACAGAAAAA
>JAYMFW010147837.1:0-19486 GCA_036785005.1 Tubulanus punctatus | reverse complement strand
TGATGAAAGTTTGGACATTACGCGTCGATGAAAATGTTTGGACATTATGCGTCAGTTGGACATTATCAGTTGTAACAGGGCCATAGCACCCTCAAAATTATTGGGGGGCTCACCCATTGATTTCTGAAAATAGCTCATTAAACTCATGGTTTATTAAGGACTCTGATAAAGCTGGTAACTAATTTCAATCGTGAGTGATCATCGCTACATAACAATCTCTCACTTCAAGGTTGATTTTCCGAGAAAGCAGACTAGGGCCCCCTGCCCCCTCGTGCTACGGCCCTGAGCACAGAACTAAAATGTAGGGTAGAGGCAAATGTAAATGAAGGATTATTTGTTTATTGATGATATCAATTAGCAGAAATTCAGTACAACTGTTAACAGTAGTGCCATGGCCAAAGTCTAACGTCCAACGTGCTTGTTGGTTGACACACTCAAATTTGTATCTCCAAAATGTACTTATATGCGGATATGATATGACAGATTTTATTTTAATGATACACCATTGGTGTCATTACTCTAATGACAATCTATGCACTAATTTGAATTCTGGCTCTCGAGACATGTATATTCCCTTGTTAACAACTAATCCCTTGATGGTTTCACTGTTATCAAATATGATTTCTGGTCATCCTTACCAATGTTTTATAATGAATAGTGATTTTTTTTTTAGTTTCAGAATTGAATCTTTATGAGATCCTTAATTTTTGTGAAGATCACTTTAAGTTAATATTGGGCCTTTATTTTTTCTATCATTTCTAAAAAATATTGTTAAATTCTTACATATATGTCTATCTTATCACATCTCAATGTTTGACATTTCTCAGAATCGTTCTTACATTATTTTCCTACCATTGGCTTATATATCTATCACTTTGCGGTTAATCTGTTTAATGGTTTATTAGTGCTTGTTCTATTTGATCTTTCAATTACATATGTTTGACCAATTTTTCAAATCTTTACTATTTCTTTGAATTTGTACATCAGTACCTGATGATGACCGGTAGTATACGGTTGAAACGTTGTGATGAATAAACTTTTCTGGAATTTTACTAAATTCAAAATTGTTCGATTGTGAGATTTTTACTCTACCATTGGTTTTCACGTAAAACACCGCTGAGAGCGTATAGACTCTGTACATTTCTCTCGTTGCACTTACCATCCGGCGTACGAAAACATTCCAGCATAAAACCCCAAAGCCCACTCTCCCGGATGAGAAATCGTTCCATCAAAAGCCTTATCAAATCGCGATGGTATTCCAGCAATGCGATCTAGAAAATGAAGTGGAAAAGTGGCTAGAACCGGTGAAATGCACAGTACTCGTTCCGGATTTGATTTTGGACAAAGCATATAGACTACCTTTGACAATCTTCACGATCCCAGCTATGAAGATGATAGCTAACGCTACTAGTTTTACAAGCGACAGAAGATCTTGAACTCGAGTTGCAAACTTGACGCTGTAACAGTTAATTGCTGTGATTCCAACTAAAAAAGGAAAATTATCAACACAACAATCAGAAAACGACTGGTGAAATACTCTTTACATCGCGTAAGAGACTCGCGAAGATGTTATGCTTCCATTCTCCAAATATAGTCTCTTGGAGGTCCTTATTAAGTCCTCGACCTTTTTTTCAAATCACCGAGCAGCAATGAACTATATGATATGGACTAAGCAAGTAACCGACGTTTGATCTTGTTAAATCGGGTCAGGTTGAATTACGGTGACTTGTACAGTCTCCAGGCCCGTAGGCAGCTGTTCGATGGGTGCATTAATTAAGAGAGTGGAACTTAATGGTAGATAATCCCAGTTCATGCGAGCACTGAAGGTCCTGAAAGGGTATGGGGGTCCTCCAGAAATTTCTTGTAATTATAGAATGCAGGAGACGCATTCTGGTACGTTTTTGGTGTTAGCGTGGCTTTATCAGAATTTTTTGTAAAGGTAAATTAGCGAAACTCGGGGCACTGCGGAGGGGCGTGGGGTGGTGCGTTCGCATCCGTCGCACCCCTCTTGAGTACAGGCCTGGTCTATAGAATCCAAGTATACCGTCAAAGTGTCGGAAAAATGTTTGATTCCAGGAATAGAAATTCATGTACAGTCAACCCTCGATATACCACCACCCTCGCTTACCGCCAATGCATTTTGTAAAACATGTCTATTCAAATGTATAGTAAATTACCCTCGATAAACTGCCATACTCTCTATACCACCAAAATCCTAAATCACCGACGATGTGGGCGGTAAATCGAGTGTTGACTGTACTTTGGTCTGAATTCATCGAGGTGTTAGAGATGAAGATCAATGCTCTAATAGCCGCACATAATGAAATAACATATTTTTTGGACTTTTCCCGGTGGTAGCAAAGGAACTGGAGTTAAGTACAAGATCAGATGCAATTGAGGGAAATTATCATTCGCAATTCGCCCTGAGGGCCCCCTGCAACACGAGAAAACATAATGTTTCGTGTCAATTTCATCAATGATGGTGAAACGATGATACTATTAACATTAAAAATATGGTTAAGTAGAAACATACTTACTAATTATAGAGATTGTTAGAAGTTTGACAGCCGTCTTTGGTTGATCACAAAGCGGGAAAAATGGTTCCATTATATAATTTGCACAAGCGATAGCCGTAATAGCGTGGCTTATCGGTCCTCTTATCATCACACTCATCCACATTATCAAGAAACCAGGCAAATCCCCAAACGCCCGTAACGTGTAGGCGTACGGGCCTCCCGAGACTGGTATTACCGACGCTATTTCGGTGTAAGATAATGAACCCAACATCGTTAGAACCCCACACAACGCCCACAGAATCAAAGACGCACCTACTGAGCCCGTATGCTGTAGTACACTTTTAGGACTTACGAATATTCCGCCGCCGATTATGATTCCTAATATGATGCCGATTCCATTACGTAATCCCATCGTTCTTTTCAGCCGCACATTATTTGAATTTCCAGGGCCTTCCATGGTTTCATCGATCAACGAGCCAACGATAATCCCTTGATATTTCTAGTACGGAATATGGAAATACGGAAGCGTCCTGGGCACTTTTCAGAATATTACTCGCTTTTTAAGAAGAACAAAGCTTTACTGCTAGATTTTGAATTCGTAGTGAAATTTTCTGCGAGTTTGAAAAATTACAGAAAAGTTTCCTGCGAGGTTTAAAAACTCACAGAACTGTTTTTCGTGATTTTGAAAACTCGCAGAAAATATTTAAAAAAATAATTTGAATTTCCCCAGGACGTTTCCGTAGAGAAATATTACACTCTGATTATAGTCAGAACCACACTCTAGACTTCATTTGTTTACTGGTTTGATAGGCACAAACACATTTAATAAATTATCTTTGGAGGTCATCGCCTTAACTTTTGTGTCAAACAGGACGAAATGTTACCACGAAAATTCAGTCTATTGTATTCAAATTAATGCAGTATGGGTCATCCGTTGATGTTACAACGTTTACTCTTAGTTCTTTTAATAGCATTTCCAGTGCCTTGACAAGTAGCAATACAACCAGGTTTTTTTGTCATTCAGAAATCCATTCTTCAGAAAAAATGTTGCAAAATTCTTTCAAAACAATCTGAAACGCTGACAATTAACCGTTACAGAAAATTAACAAAAAGATAGACTTTTTGTATTGTATTTCAATGGTTTCACTCGGCAGTCTCGATGTTTACCTTGATTATTTCACAGTTTGTCCCTCGATTTAGCATTCAATGACGGGATCTATAGATTCCAATTCTAAATGTGTATGAAGTTTTTGGCCTTAATCACATTGTTGACTTTAGTCCGGTTTTGTTGAAATCGCGGAGAATAGATCGTTGTGGTCATATAACAGTTACCAAAATCAAAAGGTGGGAAACAAACGGTGACCTGTGAATAATTCAGACACATTTTGCTAATGTCAGTACACTGTACTCAGTGAAATTTACCTGATACAAGACTATCGATTTACACGTAAGAGAATTTTTGGCTGCACGATTTTGATTAATGAAAGAATATGGATACACACAGTCTTAATGAATATCTGTATTCTGACAAAATCTAGAAGGTTACAATTAGATTAGTGTATAGTCTCGCCTTTATAACAGGCGTTTATCATATATTCTACTTATCACTCGTTATTCTTAAAAGGGATAACGCAAGTTATTTAAGATAATACAGACAATCTTGCATAAGTCGTGTCTAATGGGACCAGTCATGACTTAGACAAAGTACGACTTGCAGTAATTGGACAATTTTTTTTTGCCTCAAGATTTAGATAATTTGACTTATAGAATACGACATAGGCGAGGTCTATCGTAATTGCGCATACTTAATGAGAAACACAAAACATTTGGAAATAATTAGATATGCGGAAAAAATGAGGTTTTTGTGGCCGTGCTACGTAATAGACCGGAACAAGAGGCGATCATAGCGATGACGATTCGGAGATTAGTGAAGTCTTCTTGGAGGACGAGCATGATGATATCAGACAATACTCTTTTTTTAAATCCGCACACATATGAGTCTGAGGTCTCTGACGACGACGACGAAGAACCCCGAACCGACTGAACTACGATTGAAAATGGCATGAAGAAAAACCGCTTGATTTTGAAAATATTCTTGCGGCTCTTATTCAACTTCTCTAGGTCACCAATCCAATCAAAAAGTGGTTATGATATACCATGAGAAGGGGAGGCAATGTATCAGCATTAGTAAAAAATTGAAGTATTGCTATTCAAAATCAAATTATAATGGCCGAACTCCCAGATGAGGTCTGGGGGAAAATTTTGAAAAATAGCGTCGTTTTCTCCCGTTTTAAGCGATTTCTGAAAGTGATTCAACTTTTTCTTGGAGGCCACAAGGGGGAGTTCCAGACCCCTCGGACTACCCCACCCCCTGGACACGCGTTGGCAATTCAACAAAATTCTAAACATACATACATGGGAAGATGTTTGCCGTGGCTATCGAATAACGTAAGGACATGACCAATCACAGCGACACAAATCTTGGAAGACGGTGGGTCATTTTAAAGCAAACATTATATATATTTTCTCTTCTATTTGTGACTATTGTTTAATTGCTGATATGTTAGTCAAAATGTCACCCTGGTGGTTTGAAGAAACGTAGTTAACCTCGTACAGTATATCAATATCGTCCTTCTCTACCACGTAAAAACAGTTTGAGAAAACCTTCGATATTTTCATGGATAAACTTTCATCCCGTTTCAATGATAAACGCATCCGTTTTCGCAGCAAAAAACAACTTTTGGATAATCACCGAAGAGTTACCTGTTGAAATGAAATCAGAAATGGATGAATGGAATTTCAACAGTATCACGTGTAAAATGTAAAATGTATCCGTCGTATGGATTACTTGATTTTGAGTTATTTCAACTAATTCTTCCTTTTGAATGATATATGAATTTGAAGTTTTGATTTTTCACTTTATCCAGACAGACGCATGCAGAGAGTCTTTGTCGAATTACTTACTTATACATTTCTTCATAAAGGCCGGTTTGTTTTTCCAAACAACACCGATCCAGTAGAAAGGCAAACCAGACAGAAACATCAATATCCCATAGAATGTTTTCAACGGGTCGATGAAAAATGGCAAAATTAGAAGAACAAGCGACACACATAGATATATCACATGGACGGCATTGTGAACCTGGTGATAAAAAGCAACGAAACTATTGTTGTAATTCCAGTCTACTTTTAATATACGCATATAAGGACATGCATACTCCGATTTGATACAAATGATACGAATAAGATGCTAAGTTTCAAGAAAGTGTAGGAGAAGAGTATATGATAACAGTTGTCCCTTCATTAGGTTAAGACCAACTACACATGAACAGATTTACCAAGAGAATCATAAGATCAATATTCAAAGCTTCAGAAAATGTATCAATAGTATATGAGGGTTATAGAAAATATATAGAATAGAATATTCTGCATATGAATAATACTTACTTTGATCGGGCGAGGCAAATCGGGATGTTTCCTTTTTAAATAAATTAGCCCGATTATGGGAGCAGTAATTGTTAGGATATCCATAAAGGCAAAATAGGACATTAGTCTGTCTAAATCGATGCTGAAGACTACTATTGTAGTTGATATCAATCCCTGAAAAAAAAACCAGAAGATAAGTGAATATATTTGCTCAACAAAATCTATGCGACGACGGATAACATGCTTCCCGCCGGTTATCTCTTGGTGCCTGTTAAATAACCAGTTAGTGGCGCTGTTGGCAATTCATAGTAAAAACGGGAATTAATTTGGAAGTTGGCCAAAATCAACTCTGATTATATGTCTTGAATTTTCTCAAGTCAGACCATAAACCATGCATAAACTTCGGTGACGCTATCGTATGCAGGGATCCGTGCATGTTCAAATTGTTACCTCCTTTTCCCAAGTTCCAAACTTACGCTAAATAAAACAGCCGTAATAGGCGTAATGTACTTCAGACTTATGAGTGCAAGGAAATGCGGCAGATGTCCCTGTCGTGCCGCAACAAATATTAATCTTAAAATAAAGTAACGTCAACATTTATAGTAGCGTTCGTGAATATGTAGATGAAATCAATCGAAAAAACCACGCTTGTCTAGCAAACTATCTGCCAGATAAAAGTCACCATTCTTAAATGAGACATTTAGAGAGTAAGCTGGAGATATTGTCGGACAAACCAGGGAGTTGTTATATGTCATATAACAACTCCCTGGACAAACTAAAGATAGACTTTTGATGGAGCGCTGTTTGTTCAACAGGACGTCGAAAATACATGTTGTTTTTTAAGGTAAAACTGAAAGTTTTACTTCATTAAGCGAAGAAAGCCTTATCTCCCCCAATTATAGCATTTGAATTTGGAGGAACCGGTTGTGAAAATTTGTGTTCACCCGCTGCGCTGGTTTAAATCGATTAAATCATAGTAAAAATGTCAAATCATAACATCAGGGAGAAATAAAATCTTCCACTTTTCGTAGGTGAGAACAAGACTTGATATGTGCCTCGTTACATATTTGCTCCTTCACTCGGTAAGCCACGGAAAGGAAAAGACTCTCCTTAGTCACAGAAATCTTATTCTCACCTACCGATCGTGGTAGAGTATGGGGCCATCCATAAAGGACGTACGCCTAATATAGCTAAAATTCAGACCCTCCCCCATGTACGCTCCTGTAGGCTTTTTGAATAATGCTTTGGCATACGTTGTACGTTTTTGGCGTGACCCCCTCCCCTCCAAGTGTACTTTATGGATGGCCCCTTTGTGACTTGAGCCCGTTTGATATGTATCAATGATAAACCTGGCGTTCGTATGCAAATATCAAATTCATTCACGACTCACCAGTAGACTGACTATTAACTTACCTGGGAGCTACGATGAATCCCCCATTTACACTTCCAAATATTGAAAGCGCGACTAATACAGGAACTATCCACGACATAACGCCGAACATCTTATCTCCAAATGTCTGTAAAAAATGGAGAATATGTCAAAAGTTTCGATTATTCAAGACTAAGGCTCCTGTTTAATTTTCCAATGGATAATTAGGATGGCGATAAGTAGTTACATGTGCCTTCCATATAATGCGTTATTACCACTGCCACGGCGTTGGATTCCAATATAACTTCTACATCAAGTACGGCGAAATAAGCGACGTTGGCCATCACGTACACGAATACAACCACTGGTACTGAGATGAAAATCGCAAGAGTCAAATTCCTATAAGAATCGATACGATTGGATTCAGTGTGTTGTATCATTATTTGCCTTCTCCCACCGGACTTAGTAATTCGACTTATTCATCAACCTAATCCCTATTCACCAACTTAGGCTGAAAAAGATATCTTGTTTCTCATTGCTTTAAAAGCCGCCCGCTTCGAAAAATAAATCCACTGCATAGCGATGAAAATAAAATCCGCCCGCCCGCGCCAAGGTTGTGTAGTACAGTCTACTCCGCATAATTCGTCATCGTTTAATTCGTAAATTACATAATTCGTATATTCTGTCATGGTCCCGTTGATTTCCTTCACTTTCCCATTAAATTTTCTGCTCTAATTCGTATTGCGTAATTCGTAATTCGTACTAAAAACACGGGTCCATTTGAATTTTTCAACGATAATTCATGATGCCTAATTCGTAAATCGATGATCTCAACAACATTTACATTTGTATACAATTTTAATCACCGATTGGGGAAATTCTCTAATTCTGTCTCCTGTTAGCTACAGCCTCTTAACAATACAAATCTTTTAATCAAAGTTTATAACAGAGTTTGTTGATGAATAATTCGTCTTTTCTACGAATTTGTTGGTATTCAATTCGTCTTTTCTACGAATTAACTATGTAATTCGTATAATATACGAATTATACGTAATTCGTAGATTGCATAATTCGTACAAAAATGCTTGGTCCCCTCTTATACGAATTATGCGGACTAGACTGTAAATACATTTTTTAAATGAAATATAAAAAGCGCCCGCCCGCGTTCAATAAACGTGAATATCGGGCTGAAGATTTTATTCTTTTCGCGTACATAATGACGCGTTGACATTTTTGGTTACATCACCATCTAAAGGTCGTCGTGTCTACATCGTGAAGTGTTTGAAATGTAGAAGTTTGTTTAATTTTCATGGTTTAGTGTAGTCTGAATATCAGTCGTTGTTACGGTATCCCTACTGCAACTGTGGAACAACAACGACTGGAAACTAGACTAGGTTTATGGAAAATCAATAATTTCTCAGTATAAAAAATAATACCTCCCGCGTCTTGAAAATGTATACGCATAAGAAAATTTCATTTCGACTTAAAAAAAAAAGAAAATAAACACCGCCCGTCCGCGTCTCGGCACGAAAGGTATTATGAGAAACAATGTATCTTTTTTTAGCCTTATTCATAAAAGGCCTAAACCGGAAGATATTTTGAGTATATTAAAGTTACAGCACTTAGTATGGCGATTTTGGTAACATTGAGTAGTATGATGGAAATCTATGTATATACATCTTATTTCAGGAGAATGTATAGAGATCAAAGAGAGCGATTGTAAGAGATCAGTCAAAACTATCGGTTGATGTCAAAGCAGTAAATATTCAATACTTCCTGTCTCATAATTTTGCGATTCAAAAATCATTTTGGCATGGCTGGCTGCGAGCTACCTGTCGGTACGTACCTATTAGGGTTTTTTATTTCTTCTGCTACATAGTTGAAATTGTACCTATACACGGATAAACAGAAAAAGTATTCATCATTATAGAGCACAGAACCGAAATATTGAGGTGATCAAGGTGTTTGAATCCCTCCCCCTCCCCAAAAATATTTTATTTCTATACCATGATGCAGAAAATGTGGCAATTATTAACAGTGTCAAGTAGGTTACCGACTGACAAAATGCTTGTCTGAGCACCATTGACACCTAAGCCATAAATTAATTTACCCATGGAATGTGATCCGGTTCGTTGCGTGCACATCTATTATATACCCTTCCATTAAATATGGTTCTGACATCAAATGGGGAAATACAATTATAATACAATTCCATTATCAATAGCTCTGTTGACAGAAAACCGGTTTTGAATGGCAATAGTTCAATTGTATTCTGGTGGTCTTACACCATATGACGTCATGGGGGAACTCGGCCATATTAATGGAAGGGCCTAGGGAGCAAGGAATTAACGGACAGTGCTATCAATTTCCATAACTTAACGTTAATCCTTATTCCAATGACACGCTACCGAACACGTGTCCCCAGAATTTTTAGGAATCATGGACGTCTTCAATCAATGAGGCGTTTTTACTTTGACATTCTAATGGCTCCTCAGTTTGTGCAGGTTACCTTATTACATCAAAGTCTTCTGATAAAAACAATGTACAAATAATGGACAGAATTCTAGTGAATATCCCCCCCCCCCCCAAAAAAAATGTCGAGCCGCTTGGTCATGCGTTACCCAATGCACTTACCATCCGGCGTACGAAAACATTCCAGCATAAAGGCCCAAAGCCCACTCTCCCGGATGGGAAATCGTTCCATCAAAAGCCCTATCAAATCGAGATGGTATCCCAGCTATTTGATCTAGAGAAGTGAAGAAAATGGCTAAAACCGGTGGAACACGTTCAGTAGATTTAATTTTTTTAAAGTAGTCTACCTTTGACAATTTTTGCGATCCCAGCAATGATGATAACAGCCAACGATACTAGTTTTATAAGCGATAGAAAATCTTGAACTCGGGTGGCCCACTTGACGCTGCAACAATTTATTGCTGCGATCCCGACTAAGAATAAAGAGACGGAAACTGATTTGAGAGAAAGATTTGAGTGCTGGGAGTGACTTCGAAAGTTGTCAAAATTTCTCTGCCCCAATTTGAACGCCTTTGAGGTCACTGGTTTTCTATGGTTCTACATTCATCCTCTAGCTTCGATTTCTATCTGATTTTTACCGAGGCTCATTGATCCCACATCACATTGGTTCACCGTATCATTGGACCTCCCACTCCCACTTCTGACAGAGCTGATGATTATATAATGAGTAGATATATTCGATATCTTGAAGAAGGGACTTATGTACAATAAGATAAGCCTCCTACGGGGCATATGGACCATCATTTTGATGGGGCAAAACTTGATCTTAGGGTTCTTAGTTCGAACTTACTTGTGTTTAAACATTGGAGTAAAACTGAACATGATGAATCCAACATTGTTAGAACCCCACACAACACCCACAGAATCAAAGACGCTCCTACAGAGCCCGAATATATATATTTCTATTAATGATGACGATAATGACAAAATTTACGTAGAAAATTACTTACTAATCATAGAGATTGCTAGAAGTTTGACTGCTGTCTCTGGTTGATCACAAAGCGGGAAAAATGGTTCCATCATATAATTTGCACACGCTATAGACGTAATGGCGTTACTTATCGGTCCTCTTATCATCACAGTCATCCACATTATCAAGAAACCAGGCAAATCCCCAAACGCCCGTAACGTGTATGCGTACGGGCCTCCCGATACTGGTATTACCGACGCTATTTCGGTGTAAGATAATGAACCCAACATCGTTAGAACCCCACACAACACCCACAGAATCAAAGATGCTCCTACAGAGCCCGAATGCTGTAGTACACCTTTAGGACTTACGAATATCCCGCTGCCGATTATAGTGCCTAATATGATGCCGACTCCATTCCGTAATCCCATCGTTTTTTCCAGCTGCACATGATGTGAATCTCCCGGGCCTTCCATGGTTTCATCGAATAAGCCAACGACAATCCGTTGATATTTCTAGCTTTAACAATTACCAGAGAAATATTACGCGATGAGTGTAGTCTCTATACCATTTACAACACACGATATCACCAGATATCTTTGGAGGTCATCACATTACATTTTATAGGAATTAAAACAGCACACATTAAAAGTTCAGTCTATCGTATTCAGATATGGAGCTATGCCGCTTACATAGCTAGGTCATGACACTTATTCATTCAGTAGCATTCATAAAGGCATAGATGTAATGCAATTAACCAATATGTTGTAATTTTTTTCAGAAATCCAATAGCAGTCAACAAACGAACCGGTTTGATAGTATCAGGTATACTCGTGAATTAAGTTAGTCCGAGCTTCCTTAATATTTTTTGGTGCATAATATACCTAAGTCTCGATGTATTTGGTGAATTGATTGTCACAAAAATTTAGTATTTCAAATGCTTCATTTTCAAAACAAACAAGCTTGCAAACCACATGCTTGGTAATTGGGCATCGCTGATTGGCACACCAGGGATCTCTCCCGTTTCCCTGGGCACGCTAAGCAGGATCGTCTGCTAGTTCCTGGGGGTCAGCAGTGTTGATCTACAATATGTGGTTTCCTGGTCTTAAGAACCAGGCTGAGAAATATAGAGCAATACTATCGGGTTACATTTACCTCGTTAGTTTTTTACTGTAGGTGTGAAATGATTCGGAACGTCGACAATCAATCTTGTATTTACAGAAAATTTACAATTTCTTTGAAATGTGTTCTTTTTAATTGGAGACCATTTGTTTCTATTAAAATAACCTGCATGGCGGCTTTATAGGCGCCCCAGAAGCAGGAGCCATATTTTTAATTATAGACTTTCTGATGAAAATTAAACCTAATCAAAATGATCCTGGATATAGTGCACGTTTTTAAGGCAAAATAGGGGTTGTTAAAAAATCACAGTTTTCACAGCACTTTGACAAACGTTATTGCCTGCAGGAATATGCTAGAGATTATAGAGTCAAAGCTACGCTATGCAATGCTACAGAGTCAAAAGCGCCAACATCGTCATTATTGCCAAAATTTTTCCGTTGTTACGTATGGTTCTTCGTATTTTCCTAGAAAATTCACATATTTAGTTTGTCTTGATCTTACTACCTGAAAATAGCCTTGTACACCATTGTTTTTATATTCATTGGATTTCCGTATAGCCTCGCCTTCCTACACATCGACAACAAGATTTACAATATAATCCGTTTTTTATTCATCGGTAACTATACAACAATAACACATCAAACAGGTTGTAACAAATCATACTACATACATTATATACATGATGAGTGGACATAAACTCGAAACGCGTTGGAAAATAATTCCTCGACAAACAGAACGAAAATTCAACCGATTACAAAGTGTCTTGGAAAATGGTAGAACGCTTTGCTGTCGAGAATAAAGGCCCTTCGTCAATAACGTGAAGCGATATACTCACAATTTATTCTAAAGCATGATGGAATACACTGAATTGAGATTTATTTAGTTCTTACGTTTCAATAAACTATACTTGATAAAGAGACTGTCAGATATATTGACAATTCGGTGGGAATAAGTATACGTTAGACCACCAGATGGCTCTAGTGTTCCATCTGGTCAGATTTCCTCTGAAATGCATTGTCCACTGCAGATATTTTGCCTGTAAGTTCTCATCAGAAAAAAATGCCAGTAAAATGCAATGAGAAAAACGATTAGAATTTCAAGCTGTCTGAGATGTTATGGAATCCATCCTAATGCAACCAACCGTTATTTATACTCCACCCTTTTGGAAAACAAGCAAGTATGGTATAGCATTACTCTAAAACTAAGTGTTGGTAGTTTTTCAAATGAGTGGAGCCGAACTGAAATGATCATTACCAACACAGCTCTTATAGTAGAAAGAAAAAGTTTGAATCATTCAAACATTTTCTTTTTACTATAAGAACCATTCATCATCAGAATATTTAGTGTAAGATGAAACACTTATTAGAAAAAAATTGATTTCATGTCAGGCTCATAACATACTCAATGAAAATATGACTCATATACATTAACGCCGCCCTGGTGGGTTATAATTCTATGCTAGACGCCATTTCTATAGACTATTTCAATAACGTTTAGAGGGTGGCAAAACTGACTCATAAATAAAATAACTAATGACTGGGCTAAATAAAAATTGGGAACTGGCTGTTCCTGCGGCAGCGCCATGGCCTCCTGAATCTCTCAGTGGATTGTGGTCTGCCATATCTGGTCGTCTCCAAGGACTGGATGAGGCCTTCTTCATCAAAAGCTTGTGGAGGCAGCTCTGGTGGTGGCGGGACAAGTGATGTCTCTGAGAGCGATCAAGGTTCCCCTAGAGATTGCTCATTTTAACTCAGTAACTTTAAAATCACATTCACTTAAAGATTTATATTTAAGGTATTTTAATTGCCCAGGTTCTTTTTATAGGAAATGTCTATGATATAGTGCTTAAAGTAGTTAAAGTCCTCGTAGGGTCATATTAATTTCTCTTTCTATATTGCGAAAATTGATTGGTTTTTCAACAAATTAATAGGAAATAATTTACTCACGATTTTGAAAGGCAAGAGCAAAGGTTGTTAGTTTCTCATTGCAAGGACGATTCCGATGACAATCAAGAAACGTACGAATTTTTTCACATTCAGAAAACGCATAAGAACGTTGCCACGAGTGCGGGATTGATTTTAGCGCAGGCGGGGGACTGCGCGGAATTGGCCCCGATTTATTTTATGGTAGATATGATAGACCATAATGTCATTCTACCTATTGGACTCGTCACCGCAATAGACAGGTTGTCCATTTTCAAAAACTGGACGCGAATACAATGAATCACAAACCACGCCTTTTACACACCAGTTTAATGTACAATTCATTTTACACTTAACGACATTAATAAGAAATGAAAGTAATCGTATTAGAATTTACACGCATTATTTAAACAACGATAAATTATATGCTGTATTATACAAAATTATAAAATATTTTTTACATCTCACTATATAACATACTTATATATATATGATAACGTTTCGACGACGCTGTCTGAAGGGGACCTAAACAGTAAATCGCTCCGACATTCCAAATTTAGATATTTTGACGTAGGAGAAGATTTTTTTTCTATTTTGGACGGTTACTGGTTAATCAAAATGGTACGTAAACTGACCTAGGTCAAAGTATAGCAACAGTCGAAAGTTGCTCTCCAAGAAATACCGACGGATTGCGAGAAAGCTGGAGATTACAAAATCCTGAATTTCGTTGGGTGATTCTCCATGACAACGTGCTCTTCGGTGTAGTATTCCTTATTTCTACTCTCTTTGATGGTTTAAAATTGATTCAGTTATAACTATTGGGATGAATTTCTAATCGACACATTGATGAACGTAAAAATTAGTGTTGCGTTCCTAATACGTCGAGTCTCGCACACGAGTTTAGGTTCTGTGGCTATTAAAGTCAACACCCTTGTCGGATGTGGTCTCAAGGTGCATTTCCTATTGATTCAATTTCAAGGAAACGTAATAAGTTGTTATTGCGTTGACCAGGAGGTGTTCCTAATAAAAAACCTTGATAAACTCAGACTGATAATCGCGAATGTAAATTTCACCAGATCTGGCATTTCTTCTTTGGATTCATTGGCGACCCAAGCGGACAATTGTAAGCCTTCGCGAACTCTTTGGAATTTATGACTATACCATTCACTCTGCAATAAAATGTCGAGGTGATATATTAGATTTCGGGTGATATGTACAGTATTTTTATGTCCCCGGCGATTTAAGTCAAACTTTTACGAGGCAACTAGCCCGGGATAAATTTGGTCCGTTCTAATTTAACATGGACTTGAGTCCAGCTATCTGTATTGATCAGTGAAGCTTGAGAGAAACCTAGCGTGAGGGCGTGTCATTAAGAAATAAACATTAACGTAACTGACATCAAACTGCTGAATGAATAGGACCTTATTCGTTTTCTATATAATCGATTTTCACGTAACAAGACGGATCACATGTCACGCTAGGTAAATAGAAGGCGTTCGAAGTCCATGGTAGACTAGCCGAATGCACGGATTCAATTTAACCCGTTTCGAAAATAGTAATATGAAATAGCAAGACAGCGACCGTGTAAATAATCAGTTTACCCATGATAATACGTTTTGAATTTTGATAAACATATCATCAGGGTCCATCTATTATAGGGGTCATAGCCCTTTGTAACTATTTCTTAGTATAGAAAAGGAAGTAAAATGTAAATATTCATTTATGAAAGAAGAATACTAGGTAAAAGTGAAATAGAAATCGGATGATTGTGTTTTTATGATTATTTTCGAATGGCATTCTTATAAAAGTTTAGAAAAACATCAATTTGCCTTAGTTCCTTTGGTGTATGGTCATTTACTTCGTAATCCCGCATACGGTCGTCCCTGCTTCCTTTTACGCAGTAATTCTGAAAATATAGGATGAAAACGTGCAATAAGATAAAATGCGATTAGATATTCTAGATGTGAAATATGATTCATCATTTCACTTACCTTTGCTAGTGTTAGAAAAAATAACTTGTCAACGGTACTTCCTTCAGGCATACCAGGTAAAAGTCTATCCATCTTAGTCTCTGACAGAATCTTTAACCAGGCCTTGAAAAGCGTGATAAATCATTTTGAGCATTCGAATCAAAACGAGCGGATTAAAATTCAACGATATTTGAGATAAAACTATGCAGGACAAGCATTTCTTAGGCATATGGTTTGTCTAAAAGAATTCTAAGAATGAAAGTGTAGAAATAAAATCAATATCTGACTTAAAGGACTACTGAACACTTTTTGTTTTATAGCTGAAATAATTCTAAAATATATATGATTACATAATATAGTAAACGTTTTTAATGATTCGAAAGGTTTTTTTTAGCTTTCTTCACTAAAATTCCGCCGGCCGTTTTTTAAAAAAGTGTTCAGTCAAGTCAAATTATGTTTATTACATCGATGTCTGATGAACGATCTTTTAAACATTTTTTTCAGAATTTCCTGCGAGTTCTGAAAGTTTTCTGCGACCTTTTTAAACTCGTAGGAAACTCTTCTGCGAGTTTCTAAAACTCGCAGGAAACAAACTCGCAGAAAAGTTTCCTACGAGTTTAAAATTCGCTCGTCTGAACGCGACTTTAGTTATGATTACGTTCCTCTTACCCTGTGCGCTGCATTTATACCTCCAGCGTCCGCTATATTTTCTATTAGGGTTATTGTTCCATTTACCTGAAATGGATTCCATCAAAATTCAATTGATTATCTTTTAAGGATTTCTACTTTCGTCTAACTTAAAAAGCCTTATTTCCTGTCTAAATGAATACATTTTTGTTGAAAATAAATGGTCTCAAATAAACATATACGGTACGCTGAAATCATGCAGTATATTGGTTTATCCTGATCTACTTAAACTTTTTTGATTATAATTGGAAAATGTTATTATTTTTTATGTTATAATTCTATAAAATGACGAATTCATTAAGGCACAGCCATTATGATTCGCCCATCTATTTATAATGATTCATATATGTTATGATGCTCACAATTTTGTAATGTATATTGAGAAAAAGAAATTCATTCATAGAAGCACCGTCATTGCCCAATATTGCCCCCCAAAAAAGCCCCCCTACCCCAATATTCGATATGTTAGGATGTTACGAATTTCTTAATTGAAAAAATATATTCGCACGATTGCAGGTTAATCTAAGTTCGGTGTAAAATACGATCGATTTTTTATATGAATTCA
The DNA here is from genome assembly GCA_036785005.1 of Tubulanus punctatus. Classification (NCBI taxonomy): domain Eukaryota; kingdom Metazoa; phylum Nemertea; class Palaeonemertea; order Tubulaniformes; family Tubulanidae; genus Tubulanus; species Tubulanus punctatus. Next base: position 2,467 of record JAYMFW010147837.1, on the reverse strand, counting down.
TTCGTTAATGGAATCTTTTAGTCCGGCCTCCAACCTCAAAGAATACTTCTGACTCCTTTCACCCGTCCTCTAACTTAATCGTTTTCAAATTATTACACGATAAAGTAAAATTCCCACAATATATGAAATTATATACAAAGTAAATAATAATCAGAATTTAAAAATTCTAATGAGACACGACGTTCCGGAATCTATCTAGAGACCATCGTCAGGTGTAACGTCGTGTCTCATTAGAATTTTTAAATTCTGGTTATTATTTACTTTGTATTCGATTTCAATTTCATGTATTGTGGGATTTTTACTTTATTATATTCATCCACGTTTCAGAGTGGTTTTATATCGTATTAAACGATAGTTCAGATTATCACTTACGCTGAACGTTTCATTGTGGTAGGGCAAATGAATACTCATTGCATCGAATTGATCTTTAAAACACTGCGACCTCTGGTGGAATGTTGCTCTGGTTTCCTGGCTGAACCACGTTCTTTGTACTCCGCCTTTATAATACAAAGATCCAACTGAAAAACGGGAATGACAAAAATGCGAGCATTTCTCATAGTAATCGGAATTATCTTCAATCAGTTGAATAATTGTCGTTGGCATTTTTCAGTAAGGCTGTCGTCGACATTTTTCTGGAATTTCCTAGGGTATCCTTTTATGCTATTAGATTCTTTACAAGCATTAACTTGGTCTTGCGGTTCAAAGGACTAGAAATATTTCATCTATTCTGATAATGTAGAAGGTGAAAATGAACAGCAAAACAACCGAAAAAAAATGCCGGTGAATTATTATCGACAACGAGGATTGAATCGCCAAACATTAAAAACCATAAACAGTAGCGCATTTTGATACCAAGATATTTTTCAAATTGGATTGGTGATTTTCAACCTAAACTCAAACCTAAGTATGAACTGATCTGTGGCGTTGAGACTCGTTTGTAAGTAGCACTCACCTTCTGGATCGAATCCATGTGTTATTTCATGACCGATAACGGGGGCAAGGCTCCCATAATTGATAAACCTAGAAGTAATTACAGTCGAATTTCAGTATCAAGTCGTTAATCAAAGGCTAACGAAGGGGCTGATAGAATTTTGAATTTTTAGGAGTTTCAGTTAGGATGGGATTCTATTTCTTTTCTGTAACCGAACAGACAAGATAATTTTTTCAAGATGCTTTATATTGCATGACTTTGTTATCATTTTCATAATTTTCATGATTATTCATCTCGTTACGTAATTCCACCTAGGTGCTAGCTAGCGTGGTGCCAGTTTGGTGCAGAAGTACCAAACGAGTTGAACGACCGGAAGACAACCTTCGGAAGAGATAACCGGCGTATTCTATATACAAAGTTGCATAGATATACTCCCACATCTTGTCTTATTATCTTTTTCGTCGGATACTGGGTTAATCAGGGAAATTATTCCTCAAATGATAACCTACTTCTAACTGTCAAACACGTTTAATAATATTTTACGAATCGGCCCGTTCTTGAAGCCGTACAAACATTTTATCTTTGTCGAGTAAAAGACGAGTTGCTTGTTTCAACAACTTTGCACTAGTATTTCACCGAAACGTATCAAAGGTTTTTATCTCGGGCAAGAGAAAATTATATAACGCTGTTTTTATCTCGAAATTGTCAGTTATAATGCCGGGATTCGCTGCGGTTGTAATCCAATGAGCTATAGAGTGCAGATAAACCGATTTTTAATGACCCGATTTTTATGAATCACGTTGAAATCAATACCCGGCCGCAGTTCGCAACACCTGAAGGACTCTTCGCTTAACTAGTGTTCAGGTGTCGATAAGCATTTTCTTAAACTTACTGAGGGCCATCTGTTTTATATACTAAGCTCTCCGCCATTCCCAGGTGGATAGCTGAAAAAATAAAGATACAGTTTCCAAGAAAATTGAACTACTTTCGATTGAAAAATTATTTTGATATAGACAGATTGAAATAATATTAAATTGGCTTATCGACTAATGCTGACACGATCATGCGTAGAACTTATACGAGTAATATCATCCTTCTGATTTTTAAAACTACTGTTAATTAAGTGACTATGAAATTAGAAATCTAAATTTTGATCTTGCGACAAAGTCAAATCGTAGTATAAAAACTTACGCAAACTTACTAAATTCGTTTATTGCTGGGTTGTAGTAGGCCTGTGTCCCGTATGCTCCGAGAATAGGCCTGAAAAGTTTTGGACATATATTTAGAATATACACAATAACAAAGCGATCATTTTCTGAAGATTATAGGTACGATTTGTTCATTTTTGAGTTGGATAAAAAAGTTCTTGACACATGTTGATTAGATTCTTCTTTCTTTTCAAAGTACCCCGATATACAGTGTGTCCCAAAAAATGGTTCCTCCTGTTCAAGTATATATCATTAAGTGAAAAAATTAAAGTATCATTATAAATGTGGTGGTTCGAGAATTATTAGGATGTCTTCTTCACATGGTTTG